>JABUQX010017605.1:27500-35442 GCA_015478945.1 Trachelipus rathkii | reverse complement strand
AGTATGAAAAATAAAAAGATAGAGCACATAAACAAAATTAATATTGTGATAAATGACTGTCAGAAGCATAATTAAGTTTGAAAAGATTTTTATCGTGGCAAATAATAACATCTTCGATTAATAGTTAACCATTCATTTATTTTTCTTTATAATTATTTTGTAACCGACTCTTCAGACACTTCAAAAACTACCAATTAAATTAGAACAAAATAAAAGTATATTTATTAATTTTGTGTATGTAAATTTATAGAAATATAAATTATTTCAACGTCGTAGAAACATCCATATTATTTCATTATAATTAATTATTATTATTATATATTATTGTTATTATATTATATATTAATTATATATATATTATTATATTTAATCAATTATTATTATTATTATTATTATTATTTACTAAAGGAATATATAACGACAATAACGAGCATAATTAGACAAACCTTGTTAAAAGCACTTAACTCTATCATTCTATTTCGTAGAAGAAGATAGAAGGGATCTTAATCATCTACGTATTTCAATAAACCAAATCTAGGCTCCGAGAGCTCCTCTAATTAGTTAAGAGAATTAGATAAACACCCCCGTGATAAACCAGGACTTCGACTATATCAAATAATAATTAATTTTAATATAATTATATATAATTTTAATATTTCAACTGATATAGATATGCAACTTCACCTAAATATAGTATATATATATATATATATATATATATATATAGTATTCAGTATACATTACTAAATTATTAAGTATTTATTATAGCTAATATATTATACTCATTATATATAATTATAATAAGTATATAGCATAGAAAATATGGCAGATTTTAAAAAAATGAAACTTACTAAGTTTTTATCTTAAATGTTAATCAAGAGTAATGGATGTGTGTAAAATTCCTTATTCCGCAGTCCTATCTTCACGCATGTCTATGTTATCCGAGTGGCCCTAGGTTGTGGAAAAACATTTCCATCGATTTGTTAAATACTTCTAAAGAAATAGAGGATTTTCGGAAGGACAAAGAAACCAAAGTAAAAAAGATAATAGTATGGGGCTTCAAACAACTGGTAATAGTATATATCAGTAGAAAAATTATAATATACAATATAAAAAAGATCTGACTAATATATTTCATGAAAGGACAATTACCTGAATGTTCAAAAGTTCCTATGGAAATATACAAAGAGTCATAAAAATGGTTATACACTGGATGATCGTAATAAATCGCATAAGATTGAATGAAGAAATAGCTGAAACAGTTATACTGTATATTCTCAATAATTGTAAATAATTCTACAGGTGATTTTTATCATCGTAGAAACATTTTTCTAACAATAAAATATTGAAGACATGTAAACTTTAACACTCAATATCTGTTGTTGCTTCGGTAACGAGTGATGTAAGTCAGATTATAATGTGTTTAGCTAATCGATGTTTCCTTCTCATCGTAGCGACTTTTCGCAATAAGAGGTATTATACAAGTAAAAAGTAGATTCGCAGACCTCAATGGTTATTTAATGTTGTGAATTCATCCTAAAAAACCACATACAGAATTCTATTGAGAACTAACATTTTACCTCATGAGATAGAAACTATTTACATCCCTGCATAATGTTGGTGAAAAAATATTTACATGTTATAAAAAACTATAACAAACTAAATGAAAAAGAGAAGAAGAAATATCTTAAAAACATGTTTTATCCGGTGTGTAAGCGAGATATGCTTAAATCTTATAAAAAGAATTCTACCTATAAAATCTAAACAGAAAGCTAAGTTGCGGCGCCACAGCAACATCGTTCGTACACTCGTTAGGAAGACGAAGAATAAGAATTTCAATAAGAAAAAGAAATTACTTCAGAAAGGTGGAGGTGTATTCCTACCTTTGTTGTTCTCAATCGTGTCACCAATCTTAACTAAACTAGTAACGGGAGAGTGAAGTGTAGATAAAATATGAAGAAAGCCGTAGTTCTTCCTTTCGAGATGTATCAAAAGCTTCAGAATATTTCCTTACAGACAACACCCTCACCAACAACAACGGGTATAACATCTCAATCTCAATCTATACCTACCACTTTACAAGATCCACGAATAGAACAATTATGTATTATCGAGAAGGATTTAAATGTAATTTTAAATTCACGAATAGGGTTAGATGAAAAGAGAGTGAAATACCAAACTGTTTTACAGAGATTATTAGATTTAAAGGATAAATACACCAGTACTGATTATACAACGGGTTCCATAAACGATGTCTCTCATAAGAAGAATGACGAAGACATCGTTAATGAAAAAATTGAGGAAACTAATAAAAAGAAAGACTTTAAAACTGTAATGAGAGAGTTGTCTCCTAATCGTCATTAAAAACAGAGGTATACGCATGATATAATAAATACTTTTAAAAGTTCTAACAATTAATTATGGACGGACCTCGACGGCAAATCGTATTAAACACCGACGTGCGGCGCTTTGTAGATTAGGATCTAATATTGGTTAGATTTAAAGTTATTCTGATTTATCACGTGATTGGAAGAAACAACCCGTAACAGGATGGAACCAAATCAGATATGAACTTCAAGCTGTAAATTTCCCAAGAAGTTTAATTCAAAATAAACAAAGATTAAACGACCTAGATAATATTTCCTCGTCCTCGTCCCTTTCCCCCTCTAATGTAAGGATGGTAGAACCATCAGGTACTCCTCAAAGAATAATAAAACGGAAAATAGCGAAACCTTACCCTTCAACCTCGAAACTGCGAAAAAAAGCTGATATATCACGTATCTGGCTTCGAATGTAGATAACAACAACCCTGAATGTTTATTTCACCTTGAAACTGTGAAAAAAAACGTATTTGGTTTTAAACTAAAAAAAAAAAAAAAAACACGTATTTATATTTAAATATAGATAACATTAACCCTATTTGTTTAGTTCGATGTGTCGAACGTTGATAGGTCCATTTCGACTCCGCCTATTTTTCTTCATAATATATAAATTAAGACACGATGAACAAATCTTCAGTTACACTCTAGCCTGAACATTACTAAAATGGCTTCTCAGTTAAAGACCGTTCGCTTAAACGATATAACAACATGGCGAATCGATCATCCTAAAGGAGCAGTTTCCTTATGTTTCCGTAGGAAACAATCATCTGAACGTTATATCACCTGTAGTACGCCTTCAAATATTCAAAATAGACCTTTATTCATTTCATGTGAGGATCTTAAATATATTAAGGACGCTGTATCGAGATGGAAAGAGGAAGGATATACTAATTCATCGGTTATCAACGAATGGGGGATAACTGTTTCTGGAGGTTCCGACACCGATACCAAACGTCTTACTTTAGTTTTCGCTCTTCATAACAATATCGAAAGCGTGTCAATAAGAAACTGGTGGCGAGGAAGCAATACAGGTATCTATAGAAGATCGCCCTCAGGTTTTAGTGTTGTTGGTCGTGAAGCTATAGGTATGTTTATTAACATGTGTAACGAAGTAGAGAAGAAACTTATCTCGGTTAATATTTTAGACGACCTTATCTGTACATCCCAACGTTTAATGTACGATGTATATTTTTCAAGCTACATGTTCAATGCTCAAACTTTTACATGTATGTTAGAAATCATAGATGTCGAAAAATTCACAGTCTTATACGATGAAGAAATGAAAACCGAGAAATATAAAAACCGAGAACTTCATATTACAGCTAGATCTATGTATTAACATTACATGACAAAGTAAGGAAAGACGTAAGCTTAAAATCCATCTTCAGCAAAGCGAGTATACATCAAGACTTCCCGTTTAAAATTAAATTTTTTATGTTTATATTTTTCTGTATAATTTTTATATATATACTATATTATATATAACTATAATAATATATTATATATATATATATAATATACTTTATATATATATATATATATATATATAATATATATTAAATTAATATATATATATATATATATATATATATATATATATAATTCTTATACAAATATTATTTTGTAAAAAAAAAAAAGTTTAAATAATTGATAAATTTTTCTGGAACATAATTTTAAAATAATTTCGTTAAAAATAACTAAAAATAATTTTGAATAACCTTTTTTTTTATACCTCAATTTCGTCCCTATATATATATATATATTATATATTATATATATATATATATAATATATATATAATATATATATAATAATGTAATATATATATATATATATTATTTATTAATATATATATATATATATAAATTATATATATATATACACCACAGCACATGTATTTATATCATTATTTGGTATAATTTATAGTGTCTAATATGGATGCTAAAACGACGGTTGACAAATATTACTTCGACTTGAAAGAGCCATACAGTTATGGAGGTTTCACCACGGTTTGCTTTCAAAAGTTTTCCACGAAAACACTGAGAAAGAACAGTTTGAAAAAATATTTAGAGGCGAAGAAGCTTTACTTACATACTATTCGTCGAAAATTTTCCCCACCCGAAATAACCATAGAGCGCACCATCTCGATAATGTATGGCAGTTAGATTTAACGGAAATGATTAAATACAGTCTATATATATATAGTTGTATATACATTCTTTTTACTATTGATGTATACTCTAGATACTTATGGAAAGCTTTAAAAGATAAAAAATCCGCTACAGTGGCTGTAGCTGTGAGAGAAATTATAATGACGAGATGACAGATCATCGCAAAATTGATTTGGTACGGATTAAGGGGTACCGACATTTTTGGAGTAGTAAAGAAGTTTCAAGAAATTATTACTCCTGAATACAATATAACATTATTTTAACATATTTTCGTGTAGAATAAAGCTGCTATTGTAGAAAGGGTTCAGCGTACAATCAAAGAACGAATGCATAGATATTTTACTAAAATGAATACTTTTAAATATATTGATATATTGGACGATTTAGCTTATTCTTACAATAGATCTTTTCATAGAACTATAAAACATATGCCTATAGAAATGTTAAAGATAAAACCTGTGGTAGAGTTGAAACGTAAAGTTTGTAAAATTAAAGATAAATCAGGGATAAAAGTGAATGATTACGTAAGAGTTTCTAGATCTGATGACAAGTTTAGAAAAGGATATGAAGCGGGTTGGTCTAGAGAAGTTTTTAAAGTGGGTGTTATTCGTGATTTTCCAGATGAAAAGCTTAAATTATATTATCTTAAAGACCGATGGAGAAGCCATTAAAGGAGGATTTTATAAACAGAAATACAGAAAATACAGTTTGATCCTAGTAATTTATTTGTATAAAATTAGAAAAAATTTTGGTTCAAAAGGGAAAGGTAAAAATAAACAGTATCTTGTGAAATGGATAGGTTATCCAACCTGACAAATTTAACTCTTACATAAAAGCGTCTTGAATTATAAAACATAAATCAGTTATCGATATTACAATCATGAGAAGAAGTCGATCATTTCTATTACATTGCCTTCATCAGCCTCGCAGATTTTACTCATCCTGATAATAAAAGTTTCGGATTTCACTGTGCTAATGAATCCTCTACAGCTCGACAAGGAGATTTTATGAGACGCGGATTATGTGAAATGAATTAGATGTTAATTAAGAAGAATGTTGCCTCAAGCTCGTCATTTTTGTTAATGGTATATGATCTGCAGATATGTTTAAATTATTTAAAATAAAAAACACATCATTTAACAACGTACAACAATTAAGGTTCGGAATATTCTATGAAAAATTCGTTCTAAGACGGGGATATTACCGCTCAATCATGACATCCACAGTTATTTAAACACCCAGTTTGCTGTAAGTAAGATATGTAAAGATTTAATATACATTATTAATAACTATCCAGGGGAAGAAAGAGTATTAATCACTTTAAGATCAACAACAGGAATGAATTTGAGAGACCCTGAAGTGTTCATCCTTAAACGTTCAGATTGGTTTCGGAAATGTGTACATGAACACGAAGCTGTAATAGAACATTCTACTGTTCTAAATAGATATAATGGAAATAATGAACCTTCTCTTGCTCTGAACAACAGTCTTAACGACTCAGACTTATCTCTCAATTATATATGTATTCCTTCGGAGATGTTACAAGATCAAGGGATGGCTTACATTTACACCGATATAGTTAAACATCAACATGTAGGAGATACCATGGCCCAATTATTAAGAACTGTACATTTCACCCCCCATTGTCGCCTTATTTCTTTTCCTAGCGTTCATTACTTACCTCTGTCCCGATCACCCGTCGGGTCGATACGGATATATATAAAGGATATCGAAGGTAAACCGTACCCATTCACAAATGGGAGTTTATTGTGCAAGGTTCATATTAGAAAAAAGATGTAGAAAAATATGTCAGACTATTTTTTAAAACGATTCGGAATCTTATTCTATATATTGTCAAATGATGTAAATGTTGTTATAAGAACCGGACAAATATATATAAACAGTGTAATAACCTATATTTACTCATTCTATATTTTGTTCACAGAGAGTAAAGATAAACTGATTAAGAACCTTAGACAAAAAAAAAATGTATGGCGATAGGGTATTTGTAGGGTCTAAGATCCAGCGCGGATACGGTCTTGGAGGCTTTTTCGCTAAATTAATGCGGAGCGCTATTCCGCTATTTAAAAGAAGCGGAGAATATTTAGGAAAAAAAGCTATACATACAGGGATGCATACGCTACAAGATATAGCAGGAGGAGCTAACCCTCGTGAATCCTTAAAAAGACGGCTTACAGATGTATCAGATGAGATGCTGGATGATGTTAAACGAAAAATAAGGCGTAAGTTGACAGGCCGAGGTATAGGGCGACGTAAGAATAAGAATAAGAAAAAAACCGTTAAGAAGAACCGGATGAATAAGAATAAGAAAAAAAAGACATCAGTGAAGAAGAAAAAGAAGAGGAAGAAGAAGAGTTCATCGAAAACGAAAAAAAAAAAAAAGCCTCGAAAGATAAAAAAGATAAAAAAAAAAATCTACGAGATATTTTTAATGTTGTATACTTTTTCTTTATATATTTTAAATATATATATATATAATATAAATTTATATATTATATATATATATATATATTAATAATATAATATATATATATATATATATATATATATATATATATATATATATATATATATATATATATAGTTTCACAATCTAATGTAAATACTTGATTAATGTAGTAAAATGTCTTTGTGACACATTGCACTTTTCAAAATATAATGTGTTAATATATATATATATAATATTATATTAATATATATATATATATATAAATATATATATATAATATATTTTAAAAATATATTAAACAAATTTTATTGAGTCTTTAAAATATATATAAAAAAATGGTTTTGATGTATGGTTTTCATCATTTACACCTGAATCTTTCCTCTAGCAGGATGCATTTCCTTCATTCTTCAAGTCCTGATTGTTGTAAGAGTGAACTGGATCTCTTCTCAGTGAACCCTACACAGATCAGTGTCTGTGAAGCCAAGGTCATCAGTATTAACCCTGTACATTCCATAACCAATACTGATGTACCTCTCGAATTCAATATTCCAGGAACTTCCGATTTATATCTTGATTCCTCCACCGTGTTTCAATAGTTGAAAACCAAATTGGTCGATGAAGATGGGCAACGACCTTACCTACAGGGGAATGAAATATAGTGTATACACAGAGTGCCAATTTCAATGTATACTTGTTTTAAATCAAATTGATGTTATCTTATGAAACTCATTAAGGAACATCAGCCGCACATTACGGGTACAGAAATTACATGAAACTTGTTGAATTTTTCTGACGTGCCTAAAACAGAGTCTCTTTAGCGATAAGACGTAACTTCAACGTGTGGATTTTACATGTTTCAAGGGATTCACCAGACATATAGATAACAAAGAGTAAAAAAGATAGAAAAACACATGAATTTT
>JABUQX010017605.1:20000-22500 GCA_015478945.1 Trachelipus rathkii | reverse complement strand
CAGGATTGCATTTCCCTGCTACAACCAATACTATAGTCATTTATTTCATATTTTGGGTGTGCCCAAGTATATTAATAAATTAAAATAGTATCTTAAGGGAATAATAAATGAAATATAATATTAATAACTTTTTTATGTTTATGTTTATTCAAAAAATATTCCATTTACATTTTCCAGTAAGTATTAATAAAGTTTAGCTACTATCTTTTATGATTTAACATGATTACAATTTGCAAGAAGAATCTTTAACTAGATACAATATAAAGAATAAAAATAATTTGTTATTTTTTTATTTCTGTTTATTCCAAAACCACGTGGTCCATCACAACAGCGGATTTCAAATGTTTGTAAATAAGAGTTCGTTTATGCAAGAAATTAGTCTTAAAACTGGGTGAGCATTACTTATTTATCCAGGTTAAGCACAAATGACAAAAACGATAACGGTCTTATTTGATAAAATTCAAAAGAAAACTAAATTTTAATAAAAGAGCTTCAAACCTATTCCTATAGGATCCCATCCATTCCCATCTTAATTAAGACAGGAATGGTTGGGATCCTATAGGAATTTTTTGCTGGGAAGAGCTTCACACCTATAAAAATATTAAAGCCGTTTTCGTTTCTGCATTTGTGCTTACGAAACGTAAGAAATGCTCTAGTTTGCGTTAATTTTTGTCAAACAGCGTTAAAAACTAGAAAAAGGCTCACCCAAACGTAAGGAATTTCCTTAATTCTGTAAGGTTGCTATTTCCCGTGCATGCCGAATTTAAAGCACGTTCTTACAAAAAAAATGTAAACAAACAAGATAGGGGTGTGGTAGGTCAGTTTGGTTTGAGGAATGTTTCATTCATTAAAATTAGCTTTAATAAATCTAGTTTCTTCCAAATCGATAAACTCCATCACAATAGTTGATCAATTAATTGTAATATAAACCATTTGCTATTTTTTTTGTTTATTCCAAAACCACGTGCTCATCAAAACGCGCTGATTCCAATTGTTTGTAAGCAAAAGTAACTTTTATATGAAATCATGATAGTTTATACACAAAATTTTCGTGCTAAAATTGGGTAAGCATTTCAGTTCCGGTACATATAAGTGCGGAGGGTGGTAGGTTGGGTTGGCGGTCACTACCACTTTATCTTTTGCAGGAATTTGCCTAAGCATAGCTCAGAGAAGGTCTGTGATCCGCCGTAAGGCGCGTTCTATCTTCGGCGAAAATGTATTGAATCGTATGATTACATGGCAATGTTAGAGGAATAAATGGTTAGGAGAAGAGGAGAGAGGTGATTGATGCATTTAGAGGCAAATTTGATTTTGCTAGCTGTGTTGAAACAAGATGGAAGGAAATTGTTTGAATGATGTGTGGTGTGGTGTTGAAATGTGTTTGTGTTGGTGTTTAAAAGAAATGAGAGGGGATAGAAAGATTTGCAAACTCTGATGAGCGACTTGTGGTTTAGAGCTATGGTATATTTGGGTGTGTGAGTGCTAGAATTCTAAAGGTTAAATTTAAGTTTGAATAGGTAAAAAGTTATGTGTGCGTTGCCGACATATGTCCATTCTGAGGGTAATGTTGAAGAGTGCGATTTTCTGGGATAATCTAAATGATGTTTTGGATGGGGTGAGTAGGGGATTTAGTTCATTTGCCACATATCTGCCCACCTAAGGATTTTTTTTTTTTACAGTTGTCACCACCACCACTCACAGTCAGAGCCCTATTCAAGGAGGGGTGTAGTACGCTCAAAAGTTCACTCTCTAGCGCAAATTACGCAGATGAGCACAGACGCAGGCTTAAAGTCAGGAGACTTAAATACAAGTTAGGACATACAGAAGATGGAAGAGAATTCCACAGAACAGAGGTGGCGGGAAAGAAGGAAGCACCACAGCGAACTAGCCTGGAGTTACCAATATCAACACAAAACTTGTGCGCAGATACAGCACTCCTACGAGGGCGTCGTAAAGGTGGTGGTACGCAAATGATAAGTTCCCTCGAGCACTTGCCGCTGGGTGCCTATAGAATAGAGATAAAGCACCAACAGAACAGTTTATAAGCCTTTTGGCCTTTGACTCGACCCTATCCAAAAGCCGGGTGAAACAGAGCCCCCCCCCCCCCAGATATGAGAGCAGTACTCCATACAAGGGCGGATGAGACCCTTGTATAGCTGGAGCAACTGAGAAGAGGGAAAAAAGTCTCGCAGTCTAAACAGAACTCCCAGTTCCTTTGAGGCCGCCCTAGCAACCGTTGTGACATGAGGTTTCCAAGACATTTTTTTGTTTATGTTAAGGCCAAGGATGTTTATATTGTCAACAGGAGAGACGAGAGAACCGTCGAAAGAGATAGGAAAGTTAGAATGCGTTTTAGAGAAGGAGATTTGCAGAAGTTGGGTTTTAAAGAATTGAATTTCACAAGGTTCAGACGACCCCATCCGGAAATTCTATCCAGATCAGCGAGAATAGAATAGGAAAGATTAAGACGAGAGGCAATTCTAGAAGTAAAAGAGGAAGC
>JABUQX010017605.1:0-5000 GCA_015478945.1 Trachelipus rathkii | reverse complement strand
TACGTGCTGACACCGCCCTCGTTCAACTATTTCCTAAGTGTCTTAATACCAGTAAATTTTCCTTCAGTGTTAATAAGATAGCCTGAGTGCTGAAGCCGCTCTGATCCTTCTAACTATCGCCGTATAGCTCTCACTCTCTTGTATTCTATCTAAGATCTTGAAACCCTTCTCAACTCTTACTCCTTAGACCATCTGGAATTTCGTTCCCTCTTCTTTCCGATCACCAGTACGGCTTTCGGCGTTCAAGGTCTACTGGCGATATACTTTCCTATTTAACCGATTTATGGTTTTCCGCTCTTAGGAACTACGGGCAGACTTGCGTAGTGGCGCTTGACATATCCAAAGCATTTGACCGGGTATGGCACGCATCATTGCTCTCCAAGCTTATGTCTAGATTTCCTTCTTCTGCTGACGGATAATAGACTTTCTTATTCGCTAAACATCGGCTCTGGTTGATGGAGCGACTTCTTCTTTTTCTGTCAATAGTGGTGTTCCTCAGGGTTCTGTCTTATCTCCTATTTTATTCCTACTTTTCATTAATGATCTTCTCACCTGCACATCTAACTCTATCCACTCATATGCCGATGACTCGACCCTTCATTCTTCAACTCATTTCAATTCTGCTCCTTCTTCTTCTAGAATTGCCTCTCGTCTTAATCTTTCCGATTCTATTCTCGCTGATCTAGATAGAATTTGCGGGTGGGGTCGTCTCAACCTTGTGAAATTCAATTCTTTAAAAACCCAACTTCTACAAATCTCCCTCTCTAAAATACCTTCTAACTTTCCTATCTCTTCGACGGTTCTCTCGTCTCTCCTGTTGACAATATAAACATCCTTGGCCTTAACATAAACAAAAAAATGTCTTGGAAACCTCACATCACAACGGTTGCTAGGGGGGCCTCAAAGAAACTGGGAGTTCTGTTTAGACTGCGAGACTTTTTTTCTCTTCAAGTTACTCCCAGCCATATGCTGGTCCCACCTGGCCCTGTATAGAATACTGTTATCTATCTGGGGCTCTGTTTCTCCCCGGCTTTTGACAACAGTCAAAAGCCATAAGGTTTATAAACTGTTATGTAATTTCTGAAGTTCACCCTGACCCTCCATCTTTGTGGCGCTATGTTGGTGCTTTTATCTCTTTCTGTGGTATCGCAAGGTGGTGGTGTTCGAGGGAACTTACCACTCACGTAACCACCTTTACGACGCCCTAGTAGCACAAGGTGCTGTATTCGTAATGAGTTTTGTGTGATATTGGTAACCCAGGCTAGTTTGTTGTGCTTTTTTTCCTGCCACCACTGTTCTGTGGAACTCTCTCTTCCATCTTCTGTGTTTCCTGCTGAATTTAATCTCCCTAACTTTAAAGCCTGCGTCTGTGTTCATCTGCGTCTTGTGGTAGCGGATGAAATTTATGTAACTCACTTCTTTGAATAGGGCTCTGCCCGTGAGCGGCGTTGGTAATAACTATAAAAAAAAAAAAAAAAAAAATATTTTTGAAGACGGTTAACGTTAACGATTAACGTTAACTTCCGCTACATTCTTTACCGATAAACGCTTTAATGATTAACGCCGTTAATTTTTTTGTTAACGATTAAGAATTAACGACGTTAACTTTCTCATTAACGGTGCCCACCTTTGTATAATAGCAGCTGAAATATATATATATATATATATATATATATATATATATATATATATATATATATATATATATATATATATATATATATATATATATATATATATATATATATATATATATATATGACAAATTACTTAACGCCCACACAGAACGGAAGGTCGGATCAAAAAAAAAATTTCACAGGTGGTAGCATCTATGAGACATAAATAGATGTTATAAGGTCGAAATGAAAATTTTTTTTCTTTTACCTATGTTCTAGGGGCGAAATTAGGTTAGGTTAGGTTAGGTTTGATCAGGTCAAAAAAAAAATTTCATTTAGCCCCTAAAACATCTATTTACGTATCATAGAGGCTACCAGACTTAGACTGATGCAAAATGTAGGGATAAAAAATTTTTTTTAGTTTTTCAACAAGACACCCGCCAACATTGGGTGCAAAATTTTAGGGTGATTGAATAAACCTTAGAGGTTGCTACCAAGGTTCGAAATATATTGTTCGCTGATTTTCACACTACCCATTGAGGTACAGCGTATAGCGCGTTAACTTTTTTTAAAGTGGAAGTTTCCCCATGAGGCATATAATAACCACATACAGTTTCATCTGTTTATTATATATTATTGTTCCCTATGATGTAACAGTATAGTTTTCTTGTTTTTGTCGGCAATAGATTTCCTGTAATGATGTATAACTTGTAGGAGGTACTGTTTCTGCTCTTCATCATTTGTTATCAGTTTGTTGTATTCTTGTATTAGCCGCACACCCCTCTCTGCAGTATCATTTACAACTTTTAGCTCTCTTACGATTTCTCTTGCTTTCATATAGCTCTCGTCATCATTCCACTCTGCAGCATCTTTGTCTAGAAATGTGTGAGGCAATGATAGTATGTCAAAGAATCGTTTTGTGTTGGCTGTAACGAAATCCTGCAATTGTTTTTGGGATACTGATTCAGGATTTATGGTTGCTCTTTTTTCCGGTCTGGAATCCCCTTGTTTCTTTAGAGCATGCCTCATTTTGTTTTTTGTCTCAAGCAAAACCTCTGAATCAAAAAATGCAAGAGCAACAAGTTCCTCAGAGAGGTACCACAAATGCCTCAAAACTTTATTAAGAGCAGCACTTGCAATGGTATCATCTTTTTCCTTGTACTTTTGCAGCCTTTGTAGAAGATCCAAATCCGAACGTGGAGCACTGATGGCTATGGATGCCGTGAACCACGATCTAATATATATTGTTGTTAAAAAACAGGAAATATCACGCAGTCCTCTTTCTTCTCTTGGAGTCAGCTTAAACTGGTTCTTAAACATCCATATTTTAATACAGTAAATTGCCTTAGACATCCAACGTGCCCTATGATATGCTCCCGGGACTTTAAATCTGATTCCTGATGTCGGAGTGTTACCAAGGAAAATCAATGTCAGCTCGAGAAATTCCTTGTAATCATTACGAGGGTGGTGTTTCTGAAGCTGCGCTTCAACAAATGTAACGATATCACCAGCTTCTGTTATTTTCTCTTTGATGACAGGGTTCTCTGCGGCTGTTTGGTACTTTGTCGTATCAATTTTCACCCACGCCGATTTAAATCTCTTAAAAAGAGTAATGTCAGGTCCAGAGGAAGCAGGCAAAGAGACAGAAACAGCTGCTTCCAATGTTAATTCTAAAATGTGATGGCGACAAGCTAGCCACAGCATGTGTTTACCCATTCTTTGCTCTAGTAACATACAGGCACCACTCTTATTACCTGTGTTGGCTGGAGTGGTGTCAAAGGACATGCACTTGACTTGCTTAGATATATCCCATTGCAATACTAATTGATATACAGCATCTGCAATATTTTTACCTGTTCCACGGGTAAGCTTCGGAACGCCAAAAAGCTTATCGACACCTAGTCCAGAAATTAGGACTGGCAGTCGTTCGATATTTTCATGACCGGTAATATCTTCCATTAATTTGCCATCCCAATGTATTTGCAGAGGACAATTTGTTTTGAAATCCTTCAGCAAGTTTTCTGCCATTTTCTTCCTGTTTTGTTGTCTTGCTCGTCTTACTGATGAATAGCTGATGCTATATTTTTCACAGTTGTGACCAAGAGCTTCTACTGCTGGGATCAAGATTTGTGAAGCAGATCTGTCACTTATTTTGGTAGCATCAAGAGCTGCAAGCATGGATGTGTCCATAAGTTTCACTCGTTTTGGCTTTGATTTCGTTCCTCTCGACGTTGATGGCTGATGAGGTTCTAACACATATTCTTCATCTGATGATGAACTATTGTTATTCGACCCTGATGTGCTTGAACTTGACAACGCAGCTACATCAAACGTTGCTGCTTCCCTCTTTCTCTTTGTAACAAGCAATGACTCCCTCTCTCTGGCAATCTTTTCTTTCCGTAATAACGTTTTATCCACTCCAACCATTTTGCCTTGTCTTTTTTCCCGTTGGAGCATCAAAAACGCACGATCTTCGTCTATCTGTATCATGTCAAGAGCATTTGCATGCGCAATATCAAACAGATTATCTAAGTTGTTTTTCCATCTCTCTTGTTTCTGAACCAGACCACATGACTGTTTCTTCTTATTATTTCTGTTCTTTTTTAATTTTCCCCATTCATTGTAAAGTTTCTTTATTTTTTCGACGACATGACATTTCAACATTGTTGGGATGCCTGCTTTTTCCCACACTGTCATTACGTCTACGGCAGTAGACAGAGCGGCTATTTTCACCTGATGTTTTTTGTTCAATTTGTAGTTCATAAACAATGCCATTGTTTCCCGCTTTGATGGGAGCTGAGTCTCTTTCAGAAATTCTATAGTATGTGAAATAAGCCAAATATCCGTTGTACGACGTGTACGCCTTTCCATATTTAAAACAGATGCACTTACTACACAGAGTCACAGCGACGAAGGTACTAATGTCTACGATACTGCGTCACAATCAAGACGTAACTCATAAAGCTGTAAGGGTTGCTATTTCGTTTATTAAGTAGAACTGTAAAGTGTTGCCAATTACCAATTTCCACGAAATGTATATAGTAATCTGTAACTTTTCGGTTGTTTTTGCTATTGCTATTGCTTTGAATATTTTAGCTTTTGAAAAACAATTTATAAATACTATATTAGGTTTATGTGTACAATTTGTAAAACGATCTACATTCTAACGATTCCTTTAAATGTTCTAATGGCGGTAGCAGCCTCTAAAAGTTATTCAATTGAGGTGAAATTTTGCACAGAATGTTTTTTTAAGACAATAAACATATTTAGAGGGTGTCCTGAAGATTTCAGAATGGTCGACTTTTTTGCATCAGTCTACCGGCTACCTGTGAAATTTTTTTTTTTGATCCGAGCTCCCGTTCCCTGTGTTTGTTAAATAACTTT
>JABUQX010017604.1:17500-26460 GCA_015478945.1 Trachelipus rathkii | reverse complement strand
ATACAGATCAACGAATATATGCAAACGTAACAAAGTTTTTTACATTATCACGGTAATATTTAACAAAAATTTATCATAACCTTACCTAAATATCATAATCCCCCCAACAAATAACAAAGTTTTATCCAAACATAACATAAAAAAGTTCTTTGAATAAAATATCCTAGTAAAATGTAATAGTTTTACCGAAGTTAAAGCTGTAAATCAGTTAAATCAAACCACCCGTCCCTCCCCGCCCCCTCCTACCCACCCGTCCACGACCTTCTGATCTTTCCGATCTATATGATTCATTTCCATTCTCATAAACTTAAAAACAAAGTACAAAAATAAGTTCTTTATATACTAACCATCGAATGTAGCTAACGCGTAACATGTTTCACATTAATAAATCTAACATAGCATTACCAGAACTAAGAATATAATGTACAATGACAAAACCTAACACACTTTACGCACGAATAAACTACTAACATTAACAAAGTTCCAACTTAACAACAGTAAAATACCTTAGCACAGCGTACAAAACCTAACCATACACACTTTTTCAAGCATATATCTCTAACATATCAATGTTAATTTTACATTAACACTTGATACGTCGCATTTCGAGTATTCATTTTCGGCATAAACATAGCGCAAAACAAAAATGAGTGTATATACAACCAGGAATATATGCTAACATAACAATGTTTTTACATTTTAAATAAAGCTAACTTAGCATCATATGAACTGGGAAAATAATGTACAACGACAACCTCACAACTTACGCACTAATAAACAGTTAGCATTAACAAGAGTTCCCACACTTAACAATAGTACCAAGTTACTAGCATTGCAATACAAAACGTAAAACCTATTCATACTTTTCCAAGCAAAAATCTAAACATATTAACGTTTAATTTTACATTACACAGTAATATTAACAAAAATTTATCATAACATTGTTTAATTATCATACAGACCAACGATAACTGTAAAACATAACAAACTTTTATTCAATCATTTACTTAAAAATAATTCTTTTGAATAAAATATCATAGTTAATTGTAATAGTTTACTGATTTTAAAGCAGTAAATCAGTAAATCAGAAATCAAACAATCAACCCCTCCCCACCCCTCCCTCCATGACCTTTTGATCGCCTATTGATCTATTGATATCATGTCATATTTCGAGTACATTTCGGCTAAATAAACACAAAAATAAGTTTTTTAATACAACATCGAATATATGCTAACGGTTAACAGTTTTTACATTTAAATAAAGCTAACATAACAAACCTGAACTAAGAATATAATGATTACAACGACAAACCTAACACACCATACGACGAATAACACTATCTAACATAACAAACTTTCAGCCTTAACAACAAGTAAAGTACCCTAACACTTTTCGCAACAAAAACGTAACCTAATTCCACTTTTTTCAAGCATATCTTTGTTAACATATCAATGTTAATTTTAACATTAACATCGTAATATTTTAACAAATATTTAGCAAAACCCTGTCTAATCAGCATACTGACAACGAAATTATAATGCCTAACGTACGAATTTTTTACTCAACTTTGTCCAGTAATATTTAATAAAAATCATCATATTAACCTCATTCTAAATAATCATAATCCCCAACGAATCATAATTGCAAACACAACAAAGTTCTAACCAAACATAACAGAAAAATTAAACAAAATTTTATCATGGACATTAACATAAAAATGAAGTTCTTTGAATTTAAAATATCCACAGTAAAACGTGATAGTTTACTGATTTTAAAGGCAAGTAAATCAGGTAAATCAATCCATCCATCCCAGCAGTACCCACCCGTCCGCCTATGATCTATATTGAACTATTGATCCAAGTCATATTTCGAGTATCATTTTGGAAAACATAACAAAAATAAGTTATGTATATACTGACCTACGAATATATGCTAACGCGAACCAAAGTTTTAGCATCAATAAACGCTCGAGTAGATTTTCTTTTACTGTAAGAATATCCTGTACAAATGCAAACCTAACAATACCAAGCTCTGTGAATAATTCCCTAACATCCGGAGAAAATTTACGTACTTATCAAAGGTTAAAGTAGCTAACAGGTCATACAAACTCGATATGTTCCCACTTTCCCGCATATCAGCAACAGTTAAAGACGTATTATCAACAAAATCCCTTAAAAAAGAGTGACCAATCTATCAAAGATACCAACATCTTGAGAACAACGCTATGAATTGGACACTACTCTTCATTAACAAAGCTGTCTTCTTTTCCACTAGTCATTAACTATCATTTTGAACTATGCATAGGTGTTCACCGTTCGGGTTATCGGAATTGTTTTAGAGGCTCGAAAAGACACAAGGCCACTCATCAAAAATTTAAACCTAGGCTCAACGTTTCTAACACATCATCGCTAGTTAACACAGTAATATCTTACAAACTCATCATTTTTCTCTAACTAATTCAGTGTTAATTTCACACCAGCATTAGTAATATCCTTAACATAACGTACTAACTTTACGAATAAAAACTTTTATAACCAAGAGATTCTAAACAACACATTCACCTCCCGAGAGAAACACCCAAGGGATGCGCCCCTTGAAAGGGTGTGAATCCTGAGAGGGGATCACCCCGAGAGGGGTCTAGTAAGCGCTCTTTTTTGGGCCTCCAGCCTTCGCTGAGGCCTACCCCTCCTTTGGAGGAGGTAATGCTCCGCTTACACCCCTTCGGGGTAAGTCCCCCATTCTCATTAATAGTTCAAGATCGTTTGTTATCTTGACTAGATTGGTCACCCCCCTTTTTTTTAAGGGATTTTGTTAGATAAATACGTCTTACCTTTGCTGATATGCGGGAAAAGGGGGAACATATCGAGTATTGTAAGACCTGTTAGCTACTTTACCTTTGATAAGTAGGGAAATTTTCTGAATGTTTAGCGATTATTCATACGCTAGGTTATGTTAGTTTGCATTGGTACATTATATTTAGTTCAGGTGAGTAGCTGAGATGGTTAGACTTTGTATTGATTGCTTTAAAACTCTTGCTGCGGTACAGCACGTATATTGTAGTTCAGTACTATAAATGAACTACTCTTTTATGTTATGTCCTTATCCATAAAATGTAACTCGACCAATATGACTTGTATCAAATTCAATGAGATCATAGGCGGGATGTGTGGGTAGGGAACTGCTGGGATGGATGGTTTTTTAACTGATTACTGCTTTAAATCAGTAAACTATCACGCTTTACTGTGATATTTATTCAAAGAACTGATTTTTATTATGTCAGGATAAAGTTTTGTTATTTTTTATCGTTTATGGTTTGTTAAATCTTGGTGTGTTATGCAATTATTCGTTGGGCGATTATGATATTTAGACGCGGTTATGATGAATTGTTAAATAATACGAAGTTGATGTAAAAATTCGGTACGTTTGGCATTATATTCGTGTTCAGTGATGATGATTAGACAGGCGTTATGTCTAAATGTTTGTTAAATATTACGATGTCTTAATTTAAAAATTAACATTGATATGTTAGAGATATGCTTGGAAAAAAGTAGAAAGCGTAACGTTCTTTATGTACGAAGTGTTAGGTACTTACTGTTGTTAAGTGCTGAAGTTTGTAATGTTAGTAGTTTATTCGTACGTATGGTTTGTTAGGTTTGTCGTTGTACATTATTATCTTAGTTTTCAGTTATATTATGTTAGCTTTATTAATTGTAAAAAACTTTCTGTTTACGGTTGGCCATATATTCGCATGGTAGATATAAAGAAACTGCTATATTTGTTTATTGGTTTTCAGCACCGTAATAATGATACTCAGACAGATATGACATCAGAATTCAATAGATCCAATAGGCAGTAAAAAAAATCGATTTGGAAAGAAGGGGGGAGGGGGATGATGTGTCCTTGATCCTTCAAACAGCATTTTACTGATTACTATGCTTTAACAAATCAGGAACTATTTTACAATTTATCATGATATTTTATTCCAAAAGAACTTATTTTATGTGTTAACGTATGGATAAAACTTTGTTATGTTTACAGTTATTCGAAGGTCTGTATGATAATTAGACAAGGTTATGATAAATTTTTTGTTAAAATACTTGCTGTCAATGTTAAAACTTTAACGTTATCTATGTTAGAGAAATATAGCTTGGAAAAAGTAATGAATAGGTTACAGTTTTGGTATGCAAATGCTAGTTAACTTTACTTATTGTAAGTGTGGAACTTTGTAATGTTAATTGTTTATTAGTCGGCTGTAAACTTGCATTAGTAGTTGTGTGTTAATTATTTTTCTAGTACATTCTGTTGGTTTCGAAGAGTCACATAGGGGGAAGGAGAACATTTGTTATTGTTAGCATATATTCGTGGTTAGTATATAAAGAAGAACTCATTTTTTGTGCTATGTTTATGCCGAAATGGATACTCGAAAATGCGACGTAAATCCATAGTGTTAATGTAAAATTAAACATTTGATATCTGTTAAGAGAATATGCTGAAAGTGTGAATAGGTTTAGGTTTTTGTACGCTGTGCTAAGGTATGGTACTGCCTGTTAAGTATGGAACTTGTTAAATGTTAGTAGTTTACTTCGTGCGTAAGTGTGTTAGGTTTTGTCATTTTACATTATATCTTTAGCTGGTAATGCTTATGTTACTCTTTATAATTTGAAACAATGTTAAACAGTTAGCATATATTTCGTTGGTTGTACATAAAGAACTTTATTATGTTACTATGTTTAGCCGAAATGATACTCGATATGTGACCTGAACCATTAGATCGAAAGATCAACAGGTCAATGGACGGATGCGGTAGGAAGGGGCGGCGGGAAGGGGACAACACGGCGGTGGTTTGATTTACTGATTTTACCCTGCCGTTTAAATTCGGTTAAACTATTACATTTTATTGATATTTTATTCAAAGAACTTATTTTATGTTATGTATGGATAAAACTTTGTTATTTTTATGTTATGTTGGTTAAAACTTTGTTATGTTTGCATTTATTTTGCTGGGGATTATTGATATTTGAAGGTATTCTTTATATTTCCAATTATAAAGGCGTTATAAGGTGGTATGATTATATTTTGTTAAATATTACTATGATAATGTTAAAAATCTTTGTTACGCAGCATAATAGTCATTGGGTCTGATGTAATCGGACAGTATGATACATTTTCGCTAAATGGTGTTTACTGGATGTGTCAATGTAAGATTAACGTAATATGTTAAAGATATGCTTGAAAAAAGCGATAATAGGTACGTTTTGCATGCGTGTTATGTTACTTTACTGGATTAAGTTGTTTGGAACTTTGTTAATGTTAATAGTTTATTCGTGTCGTAAGTTGTGTTAGGTTTGTCGTTGCACATTATTTTCTTACATGTTACGCTATGTTAGCTTATTGATGTGGAAACTTATTACGTTAGGAGGGTATATTCTGGATTGATGAGTATGATAATCGGGCACAGGTTATGGACTACATTTTGCTAAATGTACTGTGATCAGTGTTAAGATTACAAATATGGCCGTTAGACGTATAGTTAGATAATGGCTTGAAAAAGTAATTAATAGTTACGTTTGCATGCAATTGTTAGTTACTTTACGTGGTGTTAATGTGTTGGGAACTTTCGTAATGTTAACAGTTTTATTCGTGTGTAAGTTGTGTTAAGGTTGTGTCTTGTAACATTATTTTCTAGTTCATGTTACGCTTATGTTAGCTTTATTGATGTGGTAACCTTTATTAGTTAGAGTATATTCGTTGATCAGGATTTTGATAATTAATCAATGTTGTGATAAATTTTAGTTAAATATTACCCTGTTAATATAAATTAACAATGTTATGAATATAGTTTAGAGAAATGCTTGACAAAGTCGTGGAAAGGTGCGTCTTGTACGCTGTGCTAGGTACTTTTACTGTTGTTAAGTGTGGAACTTTGTTAACGTTACCCATTTATTCATGTTTAAGACATGTCAGGTTTGTCATTTGTGTAATTATATTTCATAGTCAGATGATGCTAAGTAAGTACATTTTTAATTAATAATGAAAAACCTTTGTTACGTTAGCATATATTCGTTTGGTTCTGTATGATAATTCGGACAGGGTTTATTGAGACATTTTTTGCTAAATTGTTACTGTCTTGTCAGTTGTAAGAATTGACGTTAATATGTTAGAGATATGCTTGATTAAAAGTATGAATAGGTTACGTTTGCATGCAATGTTAGTACTTACTGCAGGTGTTAAGTGCGGAACTTTTGTTAATGTTAACAGTTTATTCGGTGTGTAAATTGTGGTTAGGTTGTCTTTTGTACATAATTTTCTAAGGTTATTTACACTATGTTAGCTTCATTGATGGGGGAAACTTATTACCGTTGTTAGAGTAATTCGTTGATCAATATGATAATACCAATGTTGTGAATAAATTTTTAGTTATAATATTACATGTTAATATAAATTAACATTGTTATGGTTATGAGATTATGCTTTGACAAATTGTGGAAGTAGGTTAATGTCTTTGTATGCGTTATGTTTAGTTACTTTACTTGTTGTAAGTGGAAATTTAGTTAACGTTTAACAGTTTTATTCATGTTTAAGGCCAACTCTTGACTCTGATCCATGACGTGTTCAAGTTTTGTCGTTGGTATTTATATTCATAGGTTCAAGTATTTGATGATAAGTAAGCTTTATTAATGTAAAAATTTTGTTACGTAGCATATATTCGTTGATTCAGTGATGAAAGGAATTGTGTCATTTTTATGGTTAATGTTTAATCCAAATATACTTCGAAATGTGACTTTGAATCAATAGATTCAATAGACAATAGATTCATGGTATGATGTGGTGCCCATGCAACCATGGCGCCGTCCGGTTTGATTTTACTGTTTTACTTGATTATTTGAAAAACAATTACAATTTTTACTTAAAAAATTATGACTTGAAGCAATAGATCAATAGATCAAAGATTCAATTAGATTCAAGTATCAATAGATCATGGTGTTGGACACGGAGTGTAGGGTTGGGGGTGCGTTGATTTACTGTATTTACTGCTTTATGGTATGTAAAAACGTTAATTTGTAAGTTATAAAGATAAAAAATAATAAGAAAATTTTTATTTATTTTATTTAATATTTATTTATTTTATTTATTTTTTATTTATTTTGCTTGATTGGTTCTGAAAACCATCCATTTTCGAAATACATACAGACTCGATAACATATTAAGGATTTACCAACATTAGTGTATAACGAATGTTTATTAACTCAGCACCGCACTGGCTCCAGCACCGGAGCCAACCTCCTTCCGACTCCTCCTGGACTCATGAATCCTTTTTTTTCCCCCCAGAAGAAACCTCCCCCTTTCTCATTCTTTCGTTCCTTCCTCCTTTCCTCCTTCTTCCTTTCTTCTTCTCTTCTTCCTCTGTTTTGCATTCCGTGCATTATTTCTTCTTTTTTCAAATTGGAACCCCCCTCCGGGGATCTCTGGAATCCGAAGCCGAATCCGACTCAGAATCCTTCTCCAACTCCGGCTCCTCTACCCTGCCTCCAAATTTCAGTCTTCTACGATCATTTTAATTTTTTAGGGGCGCAGCGTCCCACCTTACGGGGGGGGGGACGGACGCAGAGGGACGTAATCTTCGTCTCCGACGAGATTACGTCATCATATAGCTCACATCCATATTTTAGCCCGATACGTTAAGCCTAAACTCTATAGATATATATCGGAGCCGGAGCCTTAGCCGGAGTCAGAGTACGTAAAAAAAACGATTCCTTACAGGAATCGTTTTTCGACTCAGAATCGATTCCCTTCGGGAATCGAATCTTCGTATCCAAATTTCAGCTTTTTACGATCAAATTAATTTTTTAGGGGGCTGCGTCCCCCCTTATGGGGGGACACAGGGGTACGTAATCTCGTCTACGACAAGATTACGTCATCATGCTCAAACATAACTTATCTTAAGCCTAATCTCACCCGCTCCGAACCCGCAACAAGGGCGTAAGCGTCATATTTCACCTTCGCTCTCGGGGGGAGGTACCCCAATATACATCCTAGAGACTTGAAATTTTGCGTGTATTGAGCTTAATACCTCAACAGATTATATTCCAAGTTTCAGACCTATAGCTCTATTCCTTCCTATCGAAAAGGTGTGGGCGCTCTCAAAACATAATATATATATATATATATATATATATATATATATATATATATATATATATATATATATATATATATATATATATATATATATATATATGATATATATATAATGATATATATATATGATTATATATATATATATATATATAGATTATATATATATATATATATATATGGACATGGTTTACGATGGCTTGCATTCTTGCGTAGTTTTTTTTTTATGCTGAAAAAAATTTAAAAATGACGCCATAATTGACCAAAAAGTGCTTTTTGGTCTGTTTGTGAAACTCAGATTTCTTTCCTTTTCTCTTAAATTTTATATATTAAAATTTATGAACTCTATTTCGGAATTGTGTTTAGTATTATTATTTCTTAGGTATGAATTTTCGTTCCAATAAAATAAAATGATAATTACGTTTTATTATTAAAATTAAGGGGAGACTTTATCCTCGGACCCTCTACTTTTTGAAGTCAAAATCAAAATTTTCACATTTTTTTTTTATTATTCTAGCATATTAGAAAAATTCCTCTGAACATCATCTGTAAAATATTTTTTAAAAAATTCAGTAAATGGTTTTTTAGATACAGAAATTTTATTTAGAGAGGTGTCGAACTAAAAAATTTTCAATTCCAGTCAAAATTGTAATTCCAGGTTGGCTTAGAGGTTAAAAAAAGTTTTATTATAATTTTATAGAAAATCTATTTTTTTTTCAATTGCTGACCTTTCCCACCCATTCTTCGGAATTTACTCAGGTCAAATAAATGAAATCGAAGCCGGAGCCGGAGCCGAACCGGAGCCGGATCCGGAGCTGGTGCT
>JABUQX010017604.1:0-12500 GCA_015478945.1 Trachelipus rathkii | reverse complement strand
CGAAATCACTGCTTTAAAACTCTGTACTTATTTAAATTGACAGGAGGGTGGTTGGAACACCTGCTGAGGCTACACGCTATTCTGCTGGAGTGCTCCTGGGCTACCAAGAACCACTAATCAAAGACATGGACCGACAACATAGACCTATCAAGCTGTTTGTGACAAATTTAGCAAAAATAAGACGGAGAGAAATTTCATTCGCTCTATTATTCGAACCAGGGACAACATGGTTGGCGTTAGACAATGTCCAGAAAGTTATACCACTAGTGTCAATCCGCTTTTCTGAAAAAGAAGGCATACGGAACAGTTTTCTAATCTTCTGCTTCGGAATCACTGCTTTTGAAACTCGATACTTATTTAAATCGACAGGGGGGTGGTTGGAGGAACACCTGCTTGGGCTACATGGCCTTCTGCTTAGGGTGCTCTTGGGTTACAGGAGCAAACAACCAAAGTCAAGGAACCCCGAAATGGGCACAACATGCTTGTTTGGCCAAATTTGCAATAATAAGAAGAATGAAAAATTTTCAATCGCGCCAGGATTCGAACCTTCGACAACAGCGTCGCCGTTAGACAAATTGCAGTAAGCTCAACCGCACTAGTCCATCCACCTACCAGAAAAAGAAGACTATATCGGAACAGTTTTAATCTCCGCTTCGATATCACGTGCTTGAAAACTCTGTTAATTATTTTAAATCCATGGAAGGGTGTTTGGAACCCCTGTATATATATATATATATACATATATATATATATAATATATATATATATATATATATATATATATATATATAGTATATATAATATATATATATATATATATATATATATATATATATATATATATTATATATATATATATATATATATATATATATATATTATATATATATATATATATATATATTATATATATAATATTATATATATTATATATATATATATATTATACTATATTTATCTAATATATATATATATATATATATATATATATATATAAATGAGAATAAATATTTTTTTTGCCGTCTGAAAAAAGAAATAATATTTTCAAATGTTTATTTGCGTTTTTCTAGCACTTCATTTTTTCTTACATTAGATCACAAAAAAATTTCATTAAAAAAAAACGGAACAGTTTTTTTTTTCTTAAAATTTTGGTAAAACTCTGCATAATAAAATCCTTAACAGGAATTGACGTATTTTTTAAATGCTTTTGGTATGATGTTTTAAGTGTTGTTACACACGTGATTGATTGTTTTTATATTTCAAAAAGTTTTTGAAGAGTACTACACCTATTGTGATACAAAATAGTTGAAATAAAATTTAAATAAAGTGTAAAAAGAAATTTATTAAAAGACAAATTTGAGATTTTTAAGTAAGAAAAGCATTGAAATATCTTGAATATTAGATTTTATTGCCATTTTTGTGAAAGCCCCGAAAAAAAAAATTTCCCCTCTCCCCCCCCCAAAAAAAAAAAACAAACAGGTTTTTTTTTTTAGAAATTTTTTTAAATGATTAAAGAATAACATTAGTTGCTTCATCAAAAAAACATTTCTTTTTTATCGGTTCGAAGAAATGGATTTTGAGGATAAAGTCTCCCCCTTTAAGATAAAATACGTTTTATACAAATATAATTATATATATATATATATATATATATTATAAGTATATATATATATATATTATATATATTAAGTATATAATATATACTATATAATATATATATTATATATAAATTCAGTATTTATGTGACAATTTACCCTATATATAAGCTATAAGAACTTTGAAAGGAAAAATATCAGAAAAGAGCCAGGAAAATTTCGAAAAGTAATGACACTTAAGGGAAAACCAATTACATATTTGGAATCAGCGGTATAAAGCATAATTACCAGAATAGTAAAAAAAAAATCTCGGAAAAGGTAGACATTTCCCAAAAATGCTGTTTTCCATATATACAAAAAGGAAACTGGAAACATGTTTTATCTATATGCAAACTTCGTTTCATGATTTAAAAACTAACGAAATTTTCAAGGATAGACCTATATGACCGCAATTGAACCAGGAGTCAGGTAAGGCTCTCAAGGACCCTCTAGGTAGATGACGGAGCCCCTCTGCCCATCGGCTCGAGCCCCCTACATGGCCGTGTAATACCTTTACAAATAATCTTTAGTGGGGCTCCGAGCCCGATGCGGGGACAGAGAGGGGACGAAATGACTACATATACTAAGCTTTATACGCTGATTCAAAATAGAAGTTGTTTTCTGTAAGTGTCCGTACTTTCGTTTTTTTTTTATTGTTTATTTTTTTTTGTTTTTTTACCATGTCTTTGTAATAAGCTTTTATACGCTGAGCCTAATATGTATTTGCTTTCCTGTAAGTAAGTGTCATACTTTTCGAGATTATTCTCCTGGCCCTTTTCTGGAATTATGCCCTTAAAAAAAAAAATATTATTTAAACTGGATAAAGTTTAATAAAGTGCCAAAATCGTACAAAATATTTTTTGTTATCACTCCTTTACCTTGGCTCTCTCTCTCTCCTCTCCTCTCTACTCTCTCTCTCTCTATAATATATATATATATATATATATATAATATATAATATATATATAGTATATATATATATATATATATATAGATATATATAAATATATATATATATATATATATATTATATAATATATTATATATATATTAAACTATTTAATTATAAAAGGAAAGTTAATTTTAAACTCTTAACTGCTTCCACCTTTTACTAAAAATCAGTAGAGAAAATTCTTCTTAATATAATTTTTACCCTAGACTGACAAAATTTAAACAAGTTGCAAATACTAACCTAAAATTCATGAGCTTCTGAGAAACGCAAGCCAATCCAGTCTCACATGACACATAATATTATATCGTATATATATATATATAGGTAGTTATATATCTTATATAAATAATATATATATATATATAGATATATATATATATAAATATATATAATATATAAAATATATATATATTATATAACTATATATATAATAATATATATAATATATATATATATACTATATATATATCATATTAATGTATATAATATATAATATAATAATACATAATAGTCAATCAACCTGATATATGATAAACTAGCTATGAGCGTTAGATATACATGATATACCGTACTATATGAATATATACTATAAAATATAATACGATTATATATATATATATTATATATAGTATATATGTATATAATATATGATAATACACTTAAATAATATCACTTCGATAATATCGGCGTAACAGTACTTTAACTCCATTGAATCATTCTTTATTCGTACTCTATTAAAACTATAAACAAAAACTTTACAGGAATGATTAAAATACAGTCCAAAAATACCTCCAGAAAACCATTTTCGTAAATTAAATGAACAAAAGAATTAATACTTACACTACGAAAACTATACTTGGAATCTTCAAACTAGGCCTTGAACTCTTCGACTGTTATTTTTTAACTGTCCTTTGTCTTTATTTAAAAAAAAAAAGAGAATGCAACGTTGCCATTCTTCAAAAACAGAGAATGCAATGGTGCCAAACGCATTTTTAAAGTTAAGTTGAACAACTCATTCATTATCTCTACTCTATTGAACTTGTAAACATAAATTGTATATAAATAATTAAAATGCAGTCTAAATAAAGGAGACTACTACAAATCGTCGACAGGAAAAAGGGTCGACAGGACATTAAAAAAAAAATTTCCACTTGTCC
The DNA here is from genome assembly GCA_015478945.1 of Trachelipus rathkii. Classification (NCBI taxonomy): domain Eukaryota; kingdom Metazoa; phylum Arthropoda; class Malacostraca; order Isopoda; family Trachelipodidae; genus Trachelipus; species Trachelipus rathkii. The sequence continues at coordinate 8,757 of JABUQX010017604.1, read as the reverse complement.
AAAGCGTCGACAAATAATTTCTTAAAAGGTAAAATGGTCGATAATATTTTCTGCTGCTCACCAAACCATCGACACAGTAAATCAGCAATGCCATACGATAGACACCTATCAATCGATTATTTTAACGATTACACATCAGATGTGGCTGGAAGATAACTTTGAAAAAGTTTATTATCTTTTGGAGATGGCGTTCTTTAATGAATCTATTCCCATGACCATGTTTGTTAAATTTAATACGGCCATCCCTTCGTGTGGTTCCTTGGAGTGTCTGTTCTCAATGGCAAGACAGGTTCTTAGGTCTAAGAGAGCCACATTCTCCGATGATAACTTGGAGAGCATCTTGAAGAGAATAGGTATAAAAATTGATATACCCGAAATCCAACGACTGCCATTTCCACGATCAATAGTAGCGGTGTAACGAAGTAGTGTAACTCGTTAAGTATAAAAAAATAGGAATGAACTGCAACTCGTTACCTTTTGCACCAAGAAACTGAATATTGTAACGGATTACTTTTCGGTGGCAGAGTAACGAGCTATATATATATATATATATATATAGATATATAGCCCGATATATATCGACATTATAATATTTTAATAATTATATTTAAAAATATATATAATAACTAATTATATTATTATATTCTATAATATAATATATGATATATTATATATATAATATTAATATATAATATATATATATAGGCAAAAATTTGTAGAGAAAACTAGTACTGTGGACTAAGTGAGGATTTAATGTACAACCACCTCAACAGTGAAGCAGCAGGTTCAACAACAACCCCCCCACAAGACCTCTAAAGTTCCTGATCCACAAAAACTAGAGTCTTATAATATGAAACGATTAATGTTAAGGATTAAGGAGCGTTTATTATGGGTTACTCACGAGATCGTACCAAGTAACCCCAGTTAATAAATTTCTAATCTTCCTAAATTTTGCATAATATAAATCAATATAATATATTATTAATAATAATATTCTTATATATTATATATAATATATTAATTATATAATATATACCTTTCATAATTTTTTTTCTTTGTATATAAATATATATATATTAATATTTTTTATCTTCTCCGGCTCTTGTTGCATTAATCAGCTCCGTTAAGCTTTCAATGCGGATTTTATCGAATCGTTAAACATCTAGATAACATATTACAATATCATCAACTTACACATCTTACACGCTTAAACAAACGCCCTCTGGACCTACACATAAGTTCCTTAGCTAATCGAACACCACAATGAAAACTTACGACATAAATATTTGATCACATTCTCTCTACCGTAACGTATTATCTGATCCGCTGAGCTTCTTCAGCGTTAACCGAATTGAACTTTTTTCTAATTAGTTTTTATTGAAACCCATGATACGTATATATTTCACATTTTTTTTTGTAAATCACCACTTAACTGAAAGTCTATAAAAATTTCTAGTTAATGGTTTTAATTATTGATTTCTTGCACCTGGATTTTTATTGTTTTTAACTTCCTATTTTTGATAACAATAAACACAAAAAAAGGAAGAATTGACAAATCCTAGATACGTCGTTTTACTAATTTCTTGAACCACTTTTCAAACCTTTATTATAACCTAGGCTAGTATTGCTGTAAGGCTTTGTTTTGCCGCATAGATTTTTTGTCTAATGAGAAAAGGGCATTCTTTTATGATTATTTTGCCTTCACTAACTGTTTGGCTGTTAAGGCTAACCATATTCTCTCTCCAGACCCTTTGAATTAATAAACTTAGATTACCCAAAATATCTTACACGTTAATATATATATATTAATCATCAATTATAAATAACTATAAAAATAATAATACATATAAATTCCAAAAGAAGAAGATAATGAAATATAAAGATAATAATAAATTAATAATAGGCTTTTTATACTTTATGTTACTGTTTGTGATTTTCGATCTTAGTGAATTATTTTGGCGAGTTTTATTTTCGTCGAATTCTGTGCATAAAGTAAGTCCGAGTATAGATGATATATAGCATAAAGTAAACCTTTAACCTAACCTAACAATAATATAATCACTAACTGATAAACCCCCTATAATATATATACCGTAATTACTAAAATCCATTCCTTATATTCGACAATTTAATATATTTTATTATAAGTATTGAAATTATTACATTGACACCCAGTTTAGCTTACAAAACTTACATTTTCGAAATTATTTCGTACATAGAAAGTACTTAGTACATATAAATATCCTAAAAAAAAGTACCTTATTAAATGATAATATATATATAATAATATTTAATGATAACATATCAATATCATAAATAACTCACAATATACTTAAGATTACAATTAAACAATTAACTAATAACAATAAATAACAACACACATACAATAACATATAAACATAATAATAATAATAAATAATAATAATAGATACATAATATTAATATTTTAATATAAAATTTTATTATAGTTATTTTAATTTAATTTAAATAATAATAATTGTAATTGTAATTGTTTAGTCGCTAATACTATAATTTTAATTACATTTATACTAAATTATATGTATAAATAATATATAATTATGGATATAATTATACTTATATTATATATATTATAAAATAATAATAATAATATAATATAATAATATGATATATATATATAAATAAATAATATGTTAATTTAGACTTAAATAATTAATAACTATTATAAATTATAAATTCTAATATATAATAATAATAATATAATATATAATAATATAATAATTAATTAGAATTAAATAATATATATATTCGTTTTTTAAGTCAATTTACTATGTAGTCCACATCTAACTATTGCGAGTAGTTTGATGGTTAGGTTCAGAGAGGCATTATATTTCCATATAGGGGGCTCGAGCCGATATGGGTGAACCAGAGGTGGAGGGGAGAAGTCCCCCTGTCAGTCCACCTAGTAAGGCCGAGTAGACCACGACTCCTGATATCTGATGCCGGTCTCTCTAGGGTCTTTCGTGAGTTTAAAATATTATAAAACGACGGTGGTTACATAAAACTTTATTATATTAATTATATATATATTAATAATATATATATATATACTTAAATATATAATATATATTATATAATATATATATTTAATATATATATTAATATAATTTTAAATATATTATAATATTTATATTTATATATATATATTAATATATATATTATAATATATATATATATAATTCCTTATAATATATATTATATTAATATAATTATATATATATTTATATATATAATACTATATTATTAATTATAATCATATAATATATATTTATATATGATAATTAATATTATCTATATATATATTATATATATATATTATAATATCTTATAATAAATAATAATAAATTATCAATAAAATATTTCACATATTTTTTAATATATATTTATTAATTAAAAGTGATTGTTAAAATAATTATTTAATCAAATATTTCGATACTATTCATTATGTCCGTTAACCACTTAGCTCATTGTTGGTTATTAATATATACTAACAATATATATTTAAAAAAAATACGAATAAAAAAATAAAAAAAAATAAAAAAAAAAATAAAAAAAATCCCGGAAATTAAGAGCTCTAATTTTTCATTTAATTCCAAACAGGTCTTATATATTTTGAATTATTCATATTCTCATTGATCTACCACTTGAAATTACATTGTTAGTTCACTATGTGTAATCATGGTAATTTGAAAAAAAGAAATCGCCTGAATCCGAGTAGTGCGCATGAAACTGATTTCTGCTGTTTGCACATTTGGTGGTCTTGCTTTCATATGCTAACGTGGAATTAAGGCTTTACAATTTTTATTTCTCTCTTTAAACTGCTTTCAAATTGCAATACTGAAGAGGATGTAATGTGCATAAATATTAAAACACATTAAGTACAAAGATTATTTGTTTTATTGTATAGATGTTGTGTAGTCTGCCTTTTATTAATTCGTTCCCATATGTGAACTTTACAAGAGCATTTATGCTCAACAAATCTATTAATTGTGTACCATGTTTTTCCCCCAATACTACATATTTGTATATGCAAAGGTAGCTCAGCTGAATAGAATCCGACTGTCGATCCCAGTTATAGTATATACGTATTACTATATAGAAATTATTATCTTATATATCTACTAAGTATATAAGATACTACCTAGTATATACTATAACTTATATAACTAAATATATTTATAATTCGACTATTATACTCATTAACTCTATATATTATTTATAATAATAAATATATATATTATAATTTATTTATTTTATTATTTATTTTATCTATATCACTTTATTATTAATATTAATTAAATATAATTTTATATTATATTTATAATCTCATTATTATTAGTAACTAACAATATATATATATTAAGTAGCTTCTAGGGATTAGTGATTATTAAATATATATAAGATTATATTATATATATAATATCTATAAATTGATGTCAAGCGTAATAAAATTACTTATTATATTAGATATATTATAATATATATATATAGTACCTATATTATAATTTGCCAGAACGGCCATAAATTTTGTGATTTGCTTGCAGTGCTGTAATAAATGCTTACAATAGATCTTACTTTACCATTGACAGAAATCACTGAATTTGTCTTGGTGGCTAGTGATTTGGAATTTGAATATTATATATAGTTACATAATCATTGAAGAAATCCGAGTCGTGTTGTAGAGATATTTCGAAGCAAGAATGAGCAGGTTGGCTTATCATATGCGAGACTTTAAAGATAATATAATGTCTAAATGTAGATCGTGATCGACTAACATAGTTGCAGAGGGAATTTGAATCATTGGGCCGATATTTGGAAAACCCCAGTTACAGATAGCTGCGCTATTTGTGATCAAAACTCTAGTGAAAAAACGCTCGTTTATAATATTATAAGTTTAAATGGAAGCTTCTTTAGAATAATGGTAAAAATTTTATTAATCTATCGCGCCAGATACACATATATAAATTATTAGTAAAAGCAGCAACTGACACCCTAGCGAAAAATGAGAGGATTAGTCTATAAACATACAGAATATAATATCGAGAATAATTATAAAAAAGTGCACCCTCATTTATATAGAAAGGAAAGATAAAAAAAAAATATAATTGTCCAAGAATATCCTTTTGAAATAGTTAGGACGAGAATAAACGTTGATTGACAGTGAAGACATTAATGATCAACAAATATTATTATCCTTTGCTCTACTGAGATGACGGATTAAGATACAGCAAAAACCTCTTAATATGGATTTATGCGAATTAATTAAACCAGAAGATATTTAAAGAAACTTTATAACCTCATCATATTTATCATTATCGAATTTGCTAAGTAAAAATACTGAATTCAAATGTATAGTCTTCCAGCTATGGGTGAAACCATACCTTGATACAGGTTTCCATATATAGGATGTGCGGAGATGGATTAAAAATAGTTGTGGAACAATCAATGGACATTTTATAAAATGATGATACATATAGCTCTCTTATAGTACATGTCATTTGAGAAAATAAAACCAATTTAGGCCTACAACTGGAACACATGGTAAATAATGTCGAGTGAGAGAGAGATATAAAAGATAATGCACTTAATTTATATTTCTCTCATAACCACATTACAGCAATTTTTATATTATGTATTAAGATACTTTTACACTTCGTTCTCTGGACGCGATATAATTTGTAGGGGCACAAAAAGTTTTAAATTATTTTATAAAACTTCGCCCTAATCAGTTTACGTTAAACTTATTAGTTAAAAAAAATTGAATAAAATATTTTGAGCTCTTTGCAGATTTTCAGTCTTTTTTTCCTACGATGTTAACCAGCTCTTAATACCTATAAACTTCATATAATTGATGTAATTTGAGAAACCCTAGCTCCAATGGGATGCCTGATTATTTGTTTATTTTAGAAGTAGGGCTTTATTTAAACAATTGTTAAAAGTATTTAAATAAGAATATTATTAAAATTTCAATTTATTTATATTTAAATATAATTTTAAACAATTTCAGTGAATATAATAATCTACGTTTCATATAAGTCATAATAGTGATATGATGTAGTATCAGTGTGTGTTCCATATTTCCCGTAAATACACTAATTACACAGTCATTACTACATAAAAACACTTGAGAAAGTTATCAAGAAGTACAGCATTACCAAATTTGTTTGGGCTCGGATTCCAGAATCACTAAACTTTATTGTATTCTGATTCTAACGATCTCTTACGGTATTAATCTTTTCCTTTCTGCTATTTTATAAAATAATAATCATATTAAATAATAATATATTATAATATTAATAAATATCTAATATATATATTTTATAATTATATATATTACTATTTAATAAATTATAATATAATATATTTAATAATATTTAATATTATTATACTTTAATATTAATTATATAACTTAATATTTTATTCAATTAATATGTACAAAAATATTTGTCTACTTAATATTATTAAAATTTATAAATTATATATTTATGATAATTTATAATATAATATATTTAATAAATAATATTTATAATAATATATTAAATATATATATATTATATAATAAAATTATATATCTATCATGATATTACTAAATCATTATATATCACTCCAATTTATTATATAACTCTAATATATTTACACGATATGTAACATATATTAGTATTTAAAATATATACACATTAATATAAATACTTAGAATATATTATAGTTTATTAAGTAGCTATATATAATAAAATATATATCTTGTTGAATGATGTCAAAATTTATATTTTTAGTACTAATTACACATTTTGCATTGTTAAAAAAAACATCATCTTGCTATCAAACCAGTAAAGACTTTTATCCTTAGAAAGGAAGTTTTTAATCTAAGATAGGATCTTTTTTAAATAAAAATGTTGAGCTTAAATGGAGGCAGAATAAACAGACATGGAAACCCCTGTGTGCCCATATAATAACACAATTAAACATCCCCAATAAAGTATACAATTAATTTTATATATTAAAATATATAATATATAAAAGGAAATATATCATAATAACTAATATATATCAAAATATATAAAATAAATTCTCTATATATATACATTTATATATAATAATAATATATAATAGTGATGTATTTATATAATATATATATAATATATAAATATAAATATATAATTATATAATATTATAAATTATAAGATTTATAGTATGACCCACCTTTTATGGTTTTTGCCCCTTCCCAGTCCAAGTTCTTTGAATTTTTTTCTTATTTAATATTATTTCTAGGTCCATATGATAATCCCAACAATGAATTTTAGTGGTAACCGACATGATCAAAAATATAAATATGTCCTTTTACCGTTTACCGAACATCCTCCGTCCCCATATTAATTTTTTTTTCCCTTTTATAAGAAAAAGGAATAATACAAGGGGATAAAACCCCGTCAAAAAAATGGCCGGAGTACGACAGGGTCTCCGGACGGGGAACCCGAACCAGAAATAGAGTTAATAACTATCTTCTACTTTAGGGGTGGGTCGGACCACTGTTTTGGTTTGAGGTGTTGTCTCCGAGAGTGTGTGTTCTCGAAACTCTACCGGTTAGTAAATGAGAAAAATATGGCATAATTTCATGTGGCTCGTAAGTTTTTTTTGATTTTACCTTATGTATTTAATTAAAAATTTTAATTTAACTATAAATAATAATATTAGAATAAAAATATAAAGTATTTCAATTAAAAGTAGATATCCTAAAATAGTAAAAAATGTAGGTTAATTTCATAGAGTACAGTTTATCCGTATAACTTATTGTGGAAGAGATAAAAATATATAATTTGTAAAAACCAAATTAAGATATATACCTAAATTATAAAAATGTTTTGGAAATTATATAAAAAAAATTAAATTTTAAAAAATATTATTTATGTAAACTTAAAATAATGATCATGTGTACCATAAATTCATTAGAGTTGGATTATTAATAAGTATAAGAAAGAGAAAATTAATAAAATTTAAAAAAATCAAATGAATAAAAATATGTATTTCTATGAATAAAAAAGAAAGAAAACAAGAAAAAAAAAGAGATCATTCTAAGGATAATCATCATATTAAAATAATTAAAGTGTAAATAAAGATAATATATAAAGAATATAAATATTATAAATAAAATAGATAAATATTGAAATATAATAATATTATAAATACTATTAAATTAATTATATAAGAGTATATAATATAATTACATATAACCTATAAATATATAATTAAATTAGATATATATATAATGAGTAAAATATTATTATAAATAAAGAATGAAGTAACGCGAAAAAAATGGCAAATAGGTGAAGTTAAGAAGATAAAGATTAATGACCGGTGGTGAAAGCGCCTTCAGTTGAGCTTGGTGTCTTGGCTAAGTAATTTAAATAATAAATTCTCTAACGAATATAATAAAGTTAACCAAGTAAAAGCACAAACACTACGAAAGAAGAAGAAATATAGTTAACCAAAAGGTCACTATGATAAGCCTCTAATGATTAAATAATATTTAAGTATTCACTAAATTATTATATTAAATTAATAACGTAATACAATAGATATTATAATTTATTAAAATAACATATATAGTATAGAGCATAATAATATTAATATTGCTAATCGATTATAGATGTGATGCATTACTAATATTTATGATTATAGCTTATATTTTATCTTTAATTATAATATCAATACTAATGCTAC
>JABUQX010017603.1:22500-39138 GCA_015478945.1 Trachelipus rathkii | reverse complement strand
ATATATATATATATATATATAAACTGTATATATAATTTGATTGTTCATTTTTTCAGAAAAAAAGATGAGAATAAATCAGTGACATGAATTATTCCAACCAAGGCTGCTGAATCAGAAAAAATATTTGAAAAATAAATAAATGAATAATTGGGAGATCAAATGAAAGAATTGTATTTATTTTCATTTTAACATTAACAAAACCGGGGAATATAAATGATTGTTGGAGCTCTCCATTAAAATAAAATGAATTTCTTTGTAGTTGAAACTTATGAAATTATTAAAAATAAAAGAAAATTTATGGGTTTAAATATGTACTGTGAGTGCAAGATTGTCAAAATAAGATATTTTCTTTAAAGACTTTGGCCCACTTAATTGATGTTACCCCTTAACTTATAATTACAATTTAAGAAATGTTTTCTTTTATAATTTCAAAACAAAAAAAATAGTTATAAAACAACTTCAACTACTTGTTTCCAAAGTTTACCATATTATTAAGTTAATGCAAATGAAAAAAAAAAAAAACCTTTCCTTTTTCAGGAAGAAAACAATCACGATTTATGAATGAAGTTGTAACATAGTAATCAAAAATTTCCGTAATTACCCTTTATTTAGGGGAAATTTTGAAATCTTAGGGTGAATAGTTTAGGGAACATTCGAATAACAAAATGCGATAAAATAATTAATTATTTACTTTTTTTTTAATGAAATTCAATTTATTATTAAATAATAATAAAAAAAAGAGATTGAAATATACCAGTAGGCCTATATGATATTGTGACATTTGAAATAACATTATCTAAAATGCTATTGATCGCATATATTATTAGCTTAATCGATTTTTGTTTCTGTATTTTTCATATATATATATATATATATATATATATATATATATATATATATATATATATATATATATATATATATATATATATATATATATATTTATATATATATATATATATATATATATATATATATATATATATATATATATATATATATATATATATATATATATATATATATATATATATATGAGTAAAAAGTTATAACGCACACACGGAGCAGGGCTCGGATCAAAAAGTTTTCACAGGTAGCCTCATGATACATAAATATAGAGGAGTGTTTTAAGGGGCGAAATGAATTTTTCCCTGACCTAACCTAACCTAATTTCGCCCCTAAATGGTATAAAAAGAATTCATTTCGCCCCTAAACTCTGACCTTGCTATCATAGATACCTACCACAATGGCCCACGATCCGACCTCATTCATATCAGAAGGCATTAATAACTTTTATTCCTATATATATATATATATATATATATATACTCTCCTCTTATCTCTATATATATATATATATATATAGGCCGCCAGATATATAGCAGCATCCCGAAGAGGCCAGGCATGTAACTAGAAAACTATAACATCTACAGGAAAATAAATAACATTTTTGATTTCAGGAAGTAATTTCATCGAGGAAACTTAAAAAAAAATTTATTTTATTCTAATATTTATTAATAACTTCTTAATATTATTAGTAATATCATAGTGCACGCTCTGAGTGACCTTGAAACCTGCAGTAGTCTAGAGAGCAAAAGTTACTTAAGTAATACTGTTTTTGGAGAAAATATTATTTTTCTTTTTATATCCTTAGGGGGTTCGAGCCGACAGAGGGGGGACGAAGTCCCCCCGTCGTCCCCCGGTAGGCCGAGAAACCCCGACTCTATCCACCGTTCTTGTTTACCCGTGGGTATTGGTTAGCTTTAAAAAAAAAATTCAACATTTGGCAACCTCTGCGAGCTCACTCGGAGTAAGCGGCATCTTCGAATTGTCAAAAAAGTTGAAAAAACTGTAATATTTTCAAAATTTTTTTACATAATTTTAAATTTTTAAAAGCTATTTAGTTTTTTTTAATTTCCGGGGTAAAAATGTCTCCTGATTAATAAAATGATATTTATTTTCTTGTAGCTGTTATAGTTTTTTAGTTACATGCCTGGCCTTTTCGGGATGCTGACCTATATATATATATATATATATATATATATATATATATATATATATTCACTTTTTTTTCTTATTATATATATATATATATATATATATATATATATATATATATATATATATATATATATATATATATATATATATATATATATATATATATATAATAATTAATTTCTTTTTTTATTCTCTCTTCGCTTCCCACAGATGTGGGGTAGGATGAATAGCATGCATAGAAATAGGATATTTAAATAGAAGAGTTTGACGTAAATCGAAAGGAAGGCCCCTTTTCTACCCCCAGGACCGCGACGGATCCTCACTATGTAGGGTTTATCCCTTGGACCATTCATTTAAGTGTGAGCTAGTTGCAGGAAAAATTCACCCTAGAGCTTCACAACACCGAGACAGACCCTCCACACTGTGGAATCTCGTCAGTGTTAGGATTCATCCTTTAGCTAGGATTAGGATTCATCCTTTATCTTTTGTAAATATATTTTCTCATAATTAGTCATATTATATTTACTACGGTAAATAATCTTAAAAGAAGCAAACTTATTTTTCAAGTGGGACTTCGGGAGTTTTTTCTTCTTTTCTTCGACTAACTTAAATATATATATATATATATATATATATATATATATATATATATATATATATATATATATATATATATATATACTGATATATATTTTTTTTTCTTTCTTTATATATATATATATATATATATATATATATATATATATATATATATATATATATATATATATATATATATATGTATATATATATATATGCTATATATATATATATATACTATATATAATATATATATATATATATATATATGTAATATATGCTTAATAATAATAATAACTAATAATATATATATAATATATATATATATATATATATATATATATATTATATATATATATATATGTATATATATATTTATATATATATATATAATAATATAATAATAATAATATATATATATATATATATATATATATATAATATATATGTAATAATATATATATATATATATATATATATATATATATATATATAAAAATAAAAATAGATATATATATATATAATATATATATATATATATATATATATATATATATATATATATATATATATATATATATATATATATATATATATATATATATATATATATATATATATATATATATATATATATATATATATATATATATATATATATATATATATATATATATATATAAATCTTACTCTATATATATATATATATATATATATATATATATATATATATATATATAAAATGTGCTGGTGAGCATTACAATCTATTGTATAAGGTTCGAGTTTGTTTTGATAGGAAAATTTTTCAATTACATTACAGCAAATATGACTGTTCATGTTTGAGCCTTTTCTGAATCTTTGTATTTTAATTTTTTTAGAAAGGTAATTTTACTTGAAATCCTTTCATAATATACACCTTTATATATATAGTAGTAAAGAATCGTTCAACAGTCGTGGTTACTTTTGTACCATTGTCCTCGTCAGTTTCTTCGAATGTTAGATTTATATAAAAAGTATGCACGTACATAATTAAGAAAAAAATTATATATATGTTTTTTGAAATTTCGGGAAACTTTATCTGCAACTGCGTTAAACATGCTGAATTTTACAGAGTCCGAGGTTTGCAATAATTTGATGACAATCAAGGTGCTATAGCATTAACTTAATTATGCTTGTACATCGTAAATATCAAAAAACTTTTCCTGCTATTCAGTCTTTGTAAATAGTGAATATAAATTTAACCTGTAGCTGTACTAGATAACTTATGACAGGCACACAAAATTGTTAATGGACTTTTTATATGATATTTTTATGCTACAATAAACGTAATACCAGCTACGAGAGTGGCATTTGAACCAGAAGATTTTCAAGAGCTTTATATCAGAGACAGTAGAAACGTAATGAGCACTGTATTACTTTAAGAAACATTATAATGTAACAAACCTTGATATAACATTAAAAATTAATAAAATTTATATTTTGAAATGATGACGAAGCCAAAGGAATTTTATTTTCAAGTCTGAAAATAAGACATTGAAATGATGGTTTAATTCTACTTTATAAGTTCTTCAGGTTTTTGCTTTTTCCTATCAGACAAATATTATTAAATAATTTAAAACTGATAATAAATTTTCATGACGACTAACTTTTTTAAAGCAAAATTTTCAATTTCTAAAGAACAAATTTAGTACGAGATTTCGATTTTGTTACATGCAGTTGTTTATGTTTGGATTAGTGAAGGTCTATCAAATACCTCGCAAAAAAAACCCTTTTCACATGCTTCAAAAAATATGAATTATTAGAACACAAAATGGGACTTAATTCATGCTTGGGCTTTTCTGAATCTTTGTGTTTGTTTAGAAAGGTAATTTACTTAAAAATCGCGTAACACACCTTTATATATAAGTAGAAAAGAATCGTTCCAACAGTCAAATTAGTTGCACATGCCATTTCGTCGGTTCCTTTGAATGTTAGATTTATAAAAGTATGCACGTACACTTAATTAGATATATATATATATATATATATATATATATATATATATATACTATATTATATATATATATATATACTATATATATATATATATATATATATATATATATATATATATATATATTATATATATATATATATATATATATATATATATACTATATATATAGATATATACATTTATATATATATATATATATATATATATATATATATATATATATATATATATATATATATATATATATATATATATATATTTAAATTTCGATTTGCTCTGCAACTTACTGTTAAACTGCTGAATTTTACAGAGCCGGTTGCTATATGATGACAATCAAGGTGCTATAGCATTAACTAAATTCTGTACATCATTAAAGATCAAAAGAAAAACTTTTCCTACTCCGCAGCCCTGGTAAAAAGTGAATATAAATTTAACCTGTAACTACATAACTTATGACAGGCACACAAATTTGTTAATTGATTTCTTTATATGATATTTTATGCTACGATTAACTTAACAACGTGCTATGGAAGTGGCATTTTGAACCAGCAGACTTGAAAATTTTTCGTCAGACAGTAAGAAACGTAATGGTACTATTGTTACTTTAAAAACAAGCAAAATCAATAATGTAACAAACCTCGAAATTACATTAAAAATTAATGGAATTTTATATTTTTGAAATGCCAAAATAAAAGGGAATTTATTTTCAGTCTAATAAAATAAAAGACAGAACGAAATGAAAGTTTATTTCGACTTACATACAAGATCTCTTAAGGTTCTTTGTTTTTTTCTATCAGATAAATTTGGGATTTGTAATCATTTTTAAAACATATTAAATTGTCATGACTACAAACTTTTTTTAAAGCAAAATTTTCAATTTCTAAAGAACAAATTTAGTACATGAACATTTTTAATTTTATTTACAATACCAGTTGTTTATGTTTGGATTAGTGAAGTTCTATCAAATACTTCATAAAACCATTTTTCACATGCTTTAAAAGGGTATGAATTATTAGAACACAAAATTAAACCTGTTGCTCAGGTAAAGTTTCGTATTCCATTCAAACTGGTCCTTTGTATTGATCGAATCGCACACAAGACCTTGATTTGGGGGAAACAACTCGTAAACAAGGTACTCCACAAACATACATCTCATATCATTCAGCTCATTTTCTATCACTAAACACGTAGATGAAAAAATGTCTGTGACAGTAGAACATTATAAAAACCTCTCATTATTTGACTGCACTTAGATCATTAACATTAATCAGGTCTGAGGGACAATAAATTATGTGAATCATCATCTTCACAGTTTTTCAATGTGCTAATTTTGACGAGAGAATTTACTGGCAGTCTTTTAAATAAGAGATTCAAAATTAGAGCATGTTGGGTTGTCAATCCAACCTACAGATCCTCTAATGTCCCAGCAATTTTCAAAGGATCCTGACATACAGCCTGTTTATTGTAGATGTATTACGAGAGTGAAGGTAATATCTTAACTCTTGTAATAACAATTGGCGCACTAAACCTAAATCAAGATGTAACCATCTTAATACCTTGTCCACCAATTCACGATATGAGAAACCTCTGCGTAGCAACATCCCTGAATAATTTTGAAGACGCTGCAATATTATATATATATATATATATATATATATATTATATATATATATATATATATATATATATATATATATATATATATATATATATATATATATATATATATACCCTATATATATATATATATATATATATATATATATATATATATATATATATATATATATATATATATATATATATATATATATATATATATATATATATATATATATATATATATATATATATATATATATATTGTAATGGACTGATGAAGTGAAGGGAAGAAGAACAAAAAAATAAAAAAGAACAACCAACCGAGTAAAAAGGAAGACAAGGTAAGGCTGAAAATAATTTAAGTAGTTTGATACCGCAGAAATGAGAAAGAAGATGGAAGGATGTAAGTGACAGATAAGAAGGATAAAGCGATACGTTTGAAGTCATCAGGAAGTAAGGATCCCGTGGAGACGGGTAAGTGAGGTTGTTTTATTTATTTATTGATCTTTATAGTGTTAATTTTGTATAAGTAACGTATATTATTGACGTTATAGGCACTAGTATGGTGACGATAAAACAGTCAGTTTGAATCCAGAGAAGGATCCGGGGATGCCTATCCCAACGTCTTGTGCCTGACGGGAGGGACGGTGGTCGTTCGGACGTTTTGACCAGGGTTCCAGATTATGATGAAAGAAAGAATTTCCAGTTACTGGTGGGACGAACTGGGCGGCATCTTCTCTTTCGGAGAGCGTGGGGCCACGGGAGAAGCAATCTTGGATCATAGATGGAAGGCATTAATAGCTGCTAAAGAAAAATATTACTGTGATACAGTCGTAAGTTGTAAATAGATTTTTAGTTTAATAGGTTAAGCCGACCTGGTCGGTGCTTGAAGTTGGAAAATGCAGGTTATTTTGTTATTAGTAATTATTTTATATATGGCGTTTTATTGAACTGTTTACTGTGTCCTGAGAACTGTGTTATTTATATAGAAATTGTTTTACTTACGTTTAGTGCATATTTAGGAAAAGGCCGTAATCTAATGTTTAATATTTGGAGTTGCCAATTGGTATTTTATATGTCATTTTATTGAATTATTTACTGTACTTACTAAGCACTGTGTCATTGATAAATTTGTGAACTAGTTAAAGAATTGGTTATTTTCGACATCCGTTTTGCTATAGCATCCGTTTTAGATTAAATCTCGATTATTATTAATACTAATTATCTAATTGAATTGAAGGATTGGTTAAAGTAATAACATTTTGATACGGTGTATTTGGGCGGGAGTAAGTTTCAAGAAATTTAGTTGTTTAAAATGTTTGTTCTCAATTTATAATGTGTAAAGTATTATTAAAGTTTTATGTAGAAAATCCAGTTCAGCTTCTCACTAGACCTCATCACTGAAGAGAAACGTTGACTCTTTACAATTAATTATATATATATAATTATTATATATATATATATATATTATATTATTATATATAATATATTATATATATATATAATATATTATATATATATATATATCATATATATATATATAATATATATAATTAAATCGAGTTGAAATGAAAGTAAAAAGAAATTAAGTTCATTTTTTTTCAATTTATTTAAATATTATAATTCATTTATTAAAATAAATAAACTTTTCCAATTTAAAAATATTATACTATATATATATATAATATATATATTATATTATATATTTATATATATATATAATATAATATATATAATATATATATATATATATATATATATATAATATACAAAATATATTATAATATATATATATATATATATATATAATAATATATACTATATATATATAATATATATATATATATATATATATATATATATATATATATATACTATAAAAATTAATATAATATATATTTATTATAATATACATACAAATATATATAATTATATAATAATATATATAATATATATATTATATATATATATAATAATATATATATATATAATATATATTATTATATATATTATATTATATATTATATATAGTATATTATAATATATATTAATATAATATATACTGAATTTTACTTTACAGTTAATTTAAGTGTGCGTTAAAGGAAAACAAACGAAAAAAATGGAAAAGTTTTATTATTTGATTAAATCTGCTGTGTTGTCCTTTCGAATTTACATTTTTTTGAAAGTCGAATTTGTTGTTAAAATTAATTTAGTTTATGCTTTACCATGATAGCTCCAACTGCAAATAATTAAGTAATAAAAATTATGTATAATAATTAATACATAGATAAAATTTAAGGATCTCATTGAAGAGAATAGAGGATGATGTTATTTTTACTATATATATATATAATATATATATAATATACATTATATATATATATATCTATATATTTATTATATATATATATATATATATAATATATAAATATATAATATAATATATATATATAGTTATATATATATTAATATATATATATTATAATATAATATATAAATATATATATATATAATATATATATATATAATATATAATATATATTAATATATATATATATATATATATATATTATATAATATGCTATATATACTGCTATATATATATATAGTATATAATATATATACATTATATTGATGGTGTGAGTTCAACATTTTAAAATTAATTCACAATAAAGGCTTTGTCAAGCTACACCAACTGTTTAACTCCTTCTTCTAAGTTGTCTGAATTATTTACAGATATTGGCCAATAATCTTGACAAGCTCTTCGTGGTTTTCGTAGATTACCCAAAGAATTGGCACCCAGAGAGGGCCCACATTTCGAAGGCCACCTGCTGGCCAAACCCATAGAAAATATGGAAATTCTTTTTTTTATTTTTCTTCTTATTTTGTTTTTTAATACTTGTGTACTTGAGATCATTAGCGGTATTATAAGTGAAGTTTGGGAATGAAAATATAATACAATTTATCCCATTAGGAAAGAAAAAAATTAAATATTCTCTATTTGAGGTTCTTGAGATATATCTTCAAATTTTAATTAATTTTTTGTTTTTTTATTTAATTTTTTAATATGAAAAATTATGGATATGTGTTTTAAAATATCATTTGCTTCATTTGATATTTTGTTTATTTTACTTTATTATATTTATTTGTTTTTATAATTTTTGTTTAAAATTTTTAAATTTTTAATTATGAAATTTGTAATTTTTAAATTTTTAAATTTATAGCATAATTTAATTTTTTATAATACCTCAAAGACAAAATTGATTTTGAAGATATATTACAAAATAAATTCGAATTTTTCTAGCTTTATTTTATTTAGATAATTGGAAATTTTTCTACTTTGTTAAAAAATTTAAATGATACCACAAAAATCTTATTATTATTTTTTATTTATTTTCTCTCTCTATTTCATTTTAGTTTTTAATTTCTAAAATTTAAATAAAAAAACTTGGACATTAGCTAAAAAAATTTAAAAGCAATTAAAATCTTAATTACATTTATAAATAAACACAAGTTCTAAGTCATGGGTCAATTTTTAACCAAGATTGGTAATATAGATAAGAAATGTTATTTATCTCCAGTTACATCTTGTGCTTTTAATGCTACGTAGCAAGTGTACACTTAAAACAGATGCAGTACTATAAGAACGTTACAAATATACACAATAAATTCATAGAAGTTTTGCTAATACCCAAAAACCGCACCATTTTATTACCCAAGACAAATATAGAAAAACCTCATGTTACTTAAACTTATATGGGAAGTGTTTTACAGAACAAAAAAACGTACATATAACCCAAAAAAAAAACCATAATTAAATTTGCATGTTACACATAAATTCACAGATTGTTCACAATACATAAAAACGTTCATGTACCTAAGAAAGTCTTTAAGAGCGCTAACGTGCCCATGAAAGTCCATTAAACACTCATGTAAACAGTAAATAACAAGGAACGTTGTTACAATAGCCAAAAACCTACAACGTACCCAAGAAACTTCTTATAAATACCAAAGGAAAACCGGAGAAAGTGTAATTGTCATTGAGATTTTTCTCACGAAGTACAAGGTTATTACCCATCATATGCCCCCAAAAGATGGTATAAGTTAAAAAGATATAATGCCCATTGTTTCAAAGTGTATTAATGAGAATGGTATAGACTCAAAAACCAAGGAAAAGACGTATCTTAAGCGATATTAATGAGGGAAGGTTACAAATTCCAAAATAGTCCATGGAGAGTACACATGGAAAGTACCTATTTGGAAAGTATTTCTTAGGATGTGAATTGAAAATGTGATATAAACTCCAGAATCTTGGGGAAAGTACTTTGTCTTTAACTCGGGTTTTAATTACAAGTCACCCATCATTAATGATTTCTATTGTTACAGTAGTGCGGAAATACTGCACGGAATGCTAATTGCGCGGGACAGTTATCTGGTTTAAAAAGTCACAACTACATACATACCATACCCATACTACAATGACATAATACATTACGATAGATACATACATACATACATTACATTACATACATAGCATAAATACATAAATAACATACATTCATACATACTGTACATATATATATACCTTACACAAGTACATACCTATACATACATACATACATACATACATACATACATACATACATACATACATACATACATACATACAACAACATCATACACACATACATACAACATACCATACATCATACATACATATTGTGGACTAGGTAAATTGCACCAAAGATACACGCACACATACAGTCACCTGGCCCATTGACTAAAATGTTTTTACAAGTTGAAACTGTTGATTGAAACAAATGTTTTTTTGAGCTTATTACAACAATTATAAGACTACACTAATTACTATTAAAACTTATGATATTATTGTTGCTGCCACTACAGTTACTTCTAATACTATTGTGCTAATTTTTACCCGATTGAAACCAATTTACATACTGCCACAACAATTATAATATAATATATATGTATATAGTTTTATATTATACTATATATATAATAATAATATATATGTATTACTATATATATATATAACTATAGATATAATATTAATATATATATATATAATATATTATATATATATTTATATATATATATATATATATATATATAGTATGATATATATAATATATATATATATAATATATATAATAAATATATATTTATATATATCATATATATATATATATATATATATATTATATATAGATAATATATATATAATATTAATATATATTATTATATATATATATATATATTATATATATATAGTATATATATATAATATATATACTAATATATATAATATATATGGTTAATATATTATATATATATATATATAATAATATATATATATATATATATAATATATATATATATAAATATAT
Organism: Trachelipus rathkii; assembly: GCA_015478945.1. Lineage (NCBI taxonomy): Eukaryota > Metazoa > Arthropoda > Malacostraca > Isopoda > Trachelipodidae > Trachelipus > Trachelipus rathkii. The sequence goes on along the minus strand of JABUQX010017603.1, from coordinate 27,552 downwards.
ATATAGATATATATATATATATTATATATATATATAGATATATATTAATATTTAAACATAAAACAAAAATAAATTACAAAAAGGAAATTAAAAATTAAAATAAATGGAAAGTAAATCCACCCTATCCCTTGCCTAACGCAATTCCCTCAGCTGAATAATGCAGGGAAAATAGAAGGCAAAGAGTTCCACAAAACAGAGTGGCATGAAAAGTAAGGAGGGCACCACTACGAGTTATCCCTTGAGTGTCCGAATATTCGCACAATTATTCATGGTGAGAACCAAGCACCTCTTTTGTTACTGAGGGCACCATGGTGGAGGATGAGAGAGGTCAATTCTCTTGAGCACCTGCCGTTGTAATAATCTATAGAAAAAAGGGTCAAGGAGTCAGAAAGTATGGGACAGTTTATGAGCCTCTTAGCCTTAGCTTCACTATCAAAAAAAGTAGGGTGGAACCGGATCCACCAATGTGAGAACAGTATTCCAATACAGGGGGAATAGGACCTATATAACTGGAGGACCTTATCCTTGAGCAGAGGTAAAAAAATTCAACGCAATCTGAACAGGGAATTTCCTGCTTCTTTGAGCCATTTAGCAACTGATTATATGAGGTCTACAAAGACAGTTTCACTATATGTTTAGTCTAAGAATGTGCATGTTGTTTACAGGTAAAGACATTGAGAGCCGCCAAAGAGGATAGGAAAGTTGGGAGTGTTTTAGGAAAAGGGAGTTATGAAGAAGTTGAGTTTTCAAAGGTTGTATATATATATATGGTTACCCCACTGAGAATCCTACCAGATCGGCGAAGAATTTTGAATCAGAAAGAACCTGTAGACAATGGCAACCTAGATACAAACGATGAAGCACATTGAAATGAGTGGAGAATGGAGAGTTGAGTCGTCCGGAATAAGAGTGAACAGAAGTTAGAAGTGCAGCTAAGAAAATCGTTGATGAAAAATAAGAAGGAATAAAGTTGAGATAAAACAGAACCATGAGAACACCACAATTAATAAAGAAAGGAGGTAAGAGCAAGCTCCATCAACAAGAGCTGAAATGGAAACGATCTGAAAAGGAAAACTAGTAAGAGTAAAGCAAAGCGAAGGAGGTAAATCCAAGATTGAACGGTTAGTTTCTTTAGAGGTAAGCGAGCGATGCCATACCCTGCAAAATCTTTAAATATGTCAACGCTACCACATCAAGTGACTCCCCATGTGTGGTCTATAGGTGCTTGAAGACCATTTAGATTAAGGTGACAAGATAGGAAAGAATAGGTCACCAGTTGCATCTTCGAACCCCGACGGAAAGCCCCATACTGACGATCTAAAAAGAAGAATGAAGATTTCTATATGATCGATGGAAATGACGAGTTAAGGAGAGTTTCAAAAGATTTTAGACAGAAAGTCGATAGTTAGAAAGGGCGGAAAACTTGCTCCTTGTATACTACATAGATCCTTACATGGAATCGAAACCCTAGCCTTATGCCTTGCGAAGGCTGTTGTTTCTACCGATGCCCCACAGTATAAGTTACATATATATATATATAATATATATCAATAATATATTATATATATATATAATATATATATATATATATATATATATATATTTATAATTATATATACTATAAGTATATATATATTATATATATATATATATATATATAATATATATTATTATAATATATTATATAATAAAATATATATAATAATATGAGTATATATATATATTTAATTTTATATTTATAATAATAATTATAATATATAATAATCAATATATAGTATATATATATATATATACTATATATATAGTATATATAATATATATGTGTATATATAAATTTAAAATATTAATAAAATATTCAGTAAGTCCACAATATAAATTATTATTTCACCCATCAGTTGATGAAAAAGCAACAAATCCCAAAATTGTCACTCGACACATTTTTGATTTTCTGTAATAGTATATCCATTCAAAATATTGGGAAAACTTTATAGCATATGATAAAACCCATTATAAACATTTATTAATGTCTACTGAACATCACTTTATTGTTTTAAAAAAAAAAAAAAAAAAAAAAAAAAAAATAAAAAAAAAAAAAAAAAAAAAAAAAAAAATAAACTCATGCCTTGGAAAGTAACAATCTGGAAATTACAAGTATTTTTAAAACTTTTCCGTAACTCTCAACTTATTATTACAGTATTATTATTATTATATTATTATTAATTATTATTATTATTATTATTATTATTATTATTATTATTATTATTATTATTATTATTATTATTATTATTATTATTATTATTATTATTATTATTATTGTTATATTTTTTATTATTTTTTTATTATTATTATTATTATATTATTATTTTATTATTTATTGATTAGTATATTATTATTATTATTATTATGAAATATTTATCATTATAATATTGATTATTATTTATTATTATTATGTTATTATTATTATTATGATATTATAGATTAATATTATTATTATTATTGATATTAGGATTTATTATTAATATTATTTATTATTAGTATTATTAAGATTATTCATTATTTATCATTTACTACTTATTATTATTATATATTATTTATTATTATTAATTATTATATTATTATTATTATTATTTATTATTATTAATTATTAATTATTATTATAATAATAGATAATTAATTTATTATTATTACTATTCATTATTATTATTATTTTTTATTATTATTTATTATATTATTATTTTATTATATTATTATTTATTATATTATTATTATTATTATTAATATAATAAATTATTATTATATATTATAACTTAATTATTAACATTATTATATTATTATTATTTATTTTTTGCAGTGGACTCATTTCTTTGAAGAGAGAGCAGAAAAGGAAGTGGAAAGAGCAAGACAACTCAAAAGTTAGATTTATACTATTAATGAGTATTTTATTATTTATTTTATTATTATTACTTCATTATTATTATTATTATTATTATCATTATAGTAATTATTATAAATAGATGATTTTTTAATTTATTAATATATTATTATTATTAATAATTATATTATTATTATTATATTTATTATTATTATTATATATTATTAGTATTTATTATATTATTATATTATTATTATTATATTATTATTATTATTATTATTATTATTATTATTATTATTATTATTATTATTATTATTATTATTATTATTATTATTATTATTATTATTATTATTATTTATTATTATATTATTATTATTATTTGGGCTCAATGAACGAAAACGTCCCCCTAGTAGCCCTTTTCTTATATATAAATTTCTTTGTATTAATCGTATTATGTAAGCATAACTGTATTATTTTGTGAGAATAAAGTATTTTTGATTTGATTTTGATTTGATTATATTATTATTATTATTATTATTATTATTATTATTATTATTATTATTATATTATATTATTATTTATTATTATTATTATTATTATAATTATTTATTTTTATTTAACTTATTCTAACATTACTAAACTTATTATATAACTATAAAACTATTATAACTATTATCATTAATTATTATTATATTGATTATATTATTATATTATTTTTATAGCTTACTTAATTAATTATTACTTAAATTATTATTTATTAAATTATTTTATAATTTTAATTTATCAAAGTTTCAATTAAAATATATAATTATTATTATTATATTATTATTGTTATTTGTTCGATGCTAGAGTATTATATATTTTTTATTATGTATTATTTATTCATTATTTATTATTGTTGTTATTGTTATTGTTATTGTATATTATTATATTATTATTATTATTATTATTATTCATATTATTATCATTATTATTATTATTATTATATTATTATTAATTATTATATATTATTATTATTTTATATTATTATATTTTTATTATATTGATTATTATTATTATTAATAATATTATTATTATTTTATTTATTATTATTATTATTATTATTATCGCTTTTATTCATTTAAATCTTTTCCTCATTTCATTCATGGTCTATATTTTTATTATTATTATTATTATTATTATATTATATTATTATTTCCAGTATTATTTATTATTATTATTATTATTATCATTATTATTATTATAATTATATATTATTATATTATTATATACACGTATTATTATTATTATATATTATTATTATTATTATTATTATTATTATTATCTATTACATATTAATTGTATAATATTCTTATTAAAATTAATTTTTTATTTATATTATTATTTATTTATATTATTATTATATTTTTTATTATTATATTATATTATTATATTATATATTATTATTATATAATTATTATATTATAATTTATAATTATTATTATCAATTATTTATTTAAAAAATTATTCAACTAATTTTCAATCAAAATTATAACTGTACTGTTCATTCATTTACGCATGATTAAGTAACTTTTTTTTAATGTCTTTCAAGTATCTATACTAAAGACAATTTTTCTTCCAAATTTCTCAATAATTGTTTTTCAATTAAGTTATTTTAGCATTTTCTAATTGCTCTGTAAGTTTAACTATTTTCTTTAAGTCTATTTTCTCAGCATAATTTAATACTGATTGTAATTATTTATCTTTTAAAAGAAATAATATTTGATTTAAAACACTATTATAATATTAAAATATTAAATATCATAACATTATAATGTTGTTTCTCTAATGTAAATATGTTTTAATAAGACTAAATAATGTGTATTTAATCCACTTATTTTAATTTACTTATTAAAAGTCTAGTAATTACTAATTCAAATTTCATATTTATTATATATATATATAGAGATTAGTCATTATATTTTTATATATACATTCTTTTTTATCCCCTCATCTATAATTTTATTTGATTATTTAATCTTATTTTGTTAATTATATAACTATTTAGTATTCTCACATCATTTAGGTGGGAACTGATTGTGTCTTTATTTATCTATTCTTTTATAACAAAGATACTGTAATTTATTATTCATGTAACGGATCAATATATGTCTATTATTTAGTATAATGTCTCTTTTTAA
>JABUQX010017603.1:0-2500 GCA_015478945.1 Trachelipus rathkii | reverse complement strand
ATTTCTCGTACTTATTTCTCCTCTTTGCAATTTTAAAACTTTAATTTTTCGAAACTAACTTTAATTTTGGAAAAAATGGTTTTCCTTTAAATAAAAGTCTTTTTTTCAGTATTAATTTGTATTTTACTGTTAGGTGTTTATTTTATCCCTTAACTGTACATTATACCGTTTCTACTGAAGTAAACGGTACGTGTTTTATGTTTCTTATACACTCCTTTATTTCAGAATGGGGAAAGTGCATGGATTTTTTTTATATGTTTTTGTTGCTGTGTTCACTAAGTGTTTTTATTATTAATATGGCATGAAAAAGAGATATAATAACAATTACGAATAAGTAGACTATAGTGACACTAGATCAAGTGAGCTGTCTCAAACAAAGAAATCTTCTGAATTATTTTGCATAATACACACACTGTCATGGTTTGTGCCTTAACTTTGTAGGAAGACGGCCAATATTAAGTAAGAATAGGGAAAATTACGCCGAAGAACCTCAAATCTATACATATATCTATATTTAAAAGCAAGGTTTCAATGCAGGAGCCGGAGCCGGTTCCGCCATATTGTAATTTATAAGGGCTCAATTCTTGACGCAACGAATTTGGGTGGCCCCGTATGTCAACGAATCAGGAGAGGAGCTCTCTAGAGCAGTGGTCTCCAAAGTGCGTGGTGGTCAGCCGTCAAAGATGCTTTTGGATGCCATCCGGAAATGAAGTGAGTTCCATGATCACACTGATATATGATTACTATATAACAATAATATTTTTATATGATATAATATGTATTATTTTTTATATAAATATTATATTCTTTATCTATATTTAATATAATATACTAAATATGTTGTATAAACGTATCTTAATTATTTTATTTTGATTTATAGTTTATATTACTATAAGCCTGTATGAGAGCGCCGAGTGTACAAGTTGCCGTATCTCTATAGGCTAAGACGGAGAGTTTGCGCAAGGAGGGAATCCAACACGCAAATGCGACCTCCTCACCAAGCCGTTGTAATGCCGCATCACCTTTACCGCTCCGAGTGAGACTATTCATATTTATTTTTCTTTTAAAAAATTAAAACTGATAATGCTGAATATTTTATTTTAAAGTTCACACCTAACAGACAGTTCAATATTCTAGGAGGGAAACTACTCTAGGTAATTTCTACCTAGAATCCGGAAGAGGAATCGAACCCGAACCCTGTGCCATTCTACTCTGTTGCGCTACTGATTACGCTACGATATAACGCTGTTATAATTGGCTAGGTTACTTGTACTTAAGTATTGCTATTGACGAATAGTTCTTACTCTTTCCTCAGAGGATGAGAATCAAACACATGACCCTTGCTACACAAGTTCGAATCTTTTTTGTCAAAGTGAAAACTTCAACTTTTTAGTTTTAAAACCCTTATAGCTTTTAATTTTTAAAATTTAGTTATTACTTCATTTTATCTTTAATTTATATTATTTTATTATCATTTTATTTTTGTATTTTATTATTTAATTATTTTATTTTTCTTATTTTATTATTACTTTACTTTTTCTTTAATTTATACTATTTTATTATTATTTTATTTTTGTATATTATTATTTAATTATTTTATTTTCCTTATTTTATTATTTTTATTATTATTTCTTTTATTATTATTTTTCAATTATTTTAACTTTTCATTACCTATACTTTGTTTTTATTTATATTTTATTTTTTTATTTTTCTATTTTTTATTCTACTTATTTATTTTTTTTTCCATTTTTTATTATTTCATTTAATTATTTAATTCATTTATTTATTTCAATATTTGTGTTTATTTTTAATTTTTTAATTAACTATTATTCAATATTTATTCTTATTTATTTATTGTCTACCAGTTTCATTATTTATCTATTTTCTTTCATAATTGTATTTGTTTATATCATGCTTCCTCTTATTCTTTTTTTTTTTTTATTTTATACAAATTTTTTTATCACTTATATATATATATAATATCATATATATTAGTATATCATATATATATATATATATATATAATATATATATAATATATAATATTATAATATATATATATTATTATATATAATATATAATCACTTGGGTGTAGTGTTTTTCATAAGTTATTGACAAGCCCTAAGATGCTTTGTGGATTTGCATGAGCGCATGTTCGTTGGTGATTGGTTCTGCTTGGCTTTGCTGGGACATATCTCGGAATAGGCCATGTGGCTTCTTACTGTCTTTTTATTTCTAATGTTTTCTAAATGATCTGGACAGAAGGATTGAACCCTAGCCTTATCATCTAGCCTGCCTCAATCACGGCGCGCTAATCCGTTGAGGGCCGACGGGGTAATGCTTCTTGAAAATTCAAGCAGTTGGTTTTTTGATGCCTAACCAATAAAAGAACAAAGAAGAGTTTAAAGAAATCATTAATAGGCTTATTCTTCAATATTAGTAATTGTGTTTATACTTTTGATTCGATCGTGGGAGTATAATCTTTTTTTTACCAATCATA
>JABUQX010017602.1:65000-67850 GCA_015478945.1 Trachelipus rathkii | reverse complement strand
CGGTGTACTTCGTTCCGGATCGTTGGTGTTTAACCGTTTCGCATTTATCATTGAAGCAGCACCGTTTTCGTGCGCCGCACACAGACACCGACTTCAAGTGAGATTAAATTCAGTAGGAAATACAGAAGATGGAGAGAATTCCACAAAACAGAGGTGGTTGGAAAGAAGGAAGCACATTACCAATGTCAACACAATACTCGTGCGCAGATACAGCACCTATTGTGCTACGAGGGCGTCGTAGAAAGGTGGTGGTACGCCAGTGATAAGTTCCCTCGAGCACTTGCCGCTGCTGTACCTATAGAATGAGATAAAGCACCAACATCGCCTCGCAAAGATAGAGGATCAAGTGAACTGGAAGGTACAGAACAGTTTATAAGCCTTTTGCCGTTGACTCGACCCCTGTCAAAAGTCCAGGGAAACAGAGCCCCCCGAATATGAGCAGTACTCCATACGCTGGGCGGATGAGACCTTTGGCCTTGGAGCAACTGAGAAAAGGAGGAAAGTCTCACAGTCTAAACAGAACTTCATTTCTTTGGGGCCGCCCTAGCAATCGTTGTGATGTGAGGTTTCAGACTTTTGTTCGTGTTATTAAGGCCAAGGATGGTATGTTGTCAACAGGAAGACGTGAACCGTCGAAAGAGAGAGAAGAGACAGGAAAGTTAAAAGGCGACTTAAGATAGAAATTTGCAAAAACTGAAATTTTAAAGAATTGAACTACCTTACCCGAAATTTCTATCTAGATTAGCAAGAAGAAAATCGGAAAGATTAAGAAGTAAAAGTGGGAGTAGAATTGATATGAGCTAAAGAATGAAGGGTCGAGTCATCGGAATACGAGTGGATAGAGTTAGAAGTGCAGGTGAGAAGATCATTGATGAAAAGTAGGAATAGAAAGAATTCTGAATTACTTCACTATTGAAAGAAAAGAAAAATTCGCTTCATCGACAATGGTCGAAATTAGCGAGCGATTTGAAAGAAAGCAGATATAAGTAAACCCAAAGGAGGGGAGCTAGTTGAGCAGTGACGCGTGCCATACTCGGTCAAATGCTTTGGATATGTCAACCGCCACCACGCAAGTTCACCGTAGTTCCTAAGAGCGAAAAACCATAAATTGGTTAGATAGGAATGTATATCGCCAGTAGACTTCGTGCAACGAGAGCTGTACTGGCGATTGAGATTTCAGATGATCTAAGAAGTGAGTTGAGAGGGGTTTCAAAGATCTTAGATAGAATACAAGTGAGGGCTATAGGGCGATAGGATCAGAGCGGCTTCCTTTTTTCCGAATAGGTTGGACATGTAGAGCTTCCAACACTAAGGGAGGGAAAGTCTTTGAGTATTGAGACATAGAGAATATAGTTGAGCGAGGGGCAGAAGAGATCTTTTCAGTTGGAGAATTAGCAACACAATCATCAGATCGAATAAGGAGGAAAGGCAGATTTACGGAAGTTGCTAGAGATGAAAAGATTTGTCAGTAGAACCAAGGAGGTTAGCTCACTTTCGTTTGATGAAAGTCCGCTTTGCTCGTCGGAGAGTATCCCTGCAACGATTTCTAGCTGGATGAAAATTAGCGAGTGATAGGAGAACGAGAATTTTCCACACCCGATAGGCACTGTCTCTAGCCTGAATGGCCAGAGAATAAGCACGATCGAACCATGGATTATGAGGAAAGAAAGATTTAGTTTTAGAAAGAATGAATGAGGAAAGAAAAATTTAGCTGAAGAAGGAATGAACCTGCTCATCCCATCAACGATTACAGCTCCTACCTTTATCTTTAAAACTTTACACAGCCATTATTATTCCCTTTATTGAGGTAGCCAATTTGCTATCATCTGTAAAGTTGGAAACCTTACATTTAAAGTCCCTAGTTTAAATATTTTATACATGTATGAGGAACAGCCATTTGACCTAAGAAATCGTTAAACAAACATGTCTCCTCATTTCCATTAATAAATACTTTTCATTTTTCATTGATTAACTATTATTATTATTATTATTATTATTATTATTATTATTATTATTATTATTATTGTTATTATTATTGTTTGTGTGTGTGTGTATTATTATTATTATTATTATTATTATTATTATTATTATTATTATTATTATTATTATTATTATTATTATTGTTATTATTATTATTATTATTATTATTATTATTATTATTATTATTATTATTATTATTATTATTATTATTATTATTATTATTATTATTATTATTAATTATTATTATTATTATTATTATTATTATTATTATTATTATTATTATTATTATTGAGACTTAAGGAATCAAAAATTTTGATCGCTAAAATAATTTCGGAGGTTGAACCCCCTGACCCTCCTGTCTACAGCCTTTTATATATATATATATATATATATATATATATATATATATATATATATATATATATATATATATATATATATATATATATATATATATATATATATATATATATATATATATATATATATTTATATATATATACAGGTATATATATATGTATCTATATATATATATATATATATATATACTATATATACTATATATATATATATATATATATATATATATATAGAGAGAGAGAGAGAGAGAGAGAAATTTTAAAAATAGTTTTTTTCAATTAATCGTCATCGTCATCGTCATCGTCATCGTCATCGGTGAAATTTGCTCTAATCGTCATCGTCATCATCATCATCATTTTCATAAGCGTCCATGCTAAATATATATATATATATATATATATATATATATATATATATATATATATATATATATATATATATATATATATATATATATATATATATATACAGATATATATTTATATATATATATATATATATATATATATA
>JABUQX010017602.1:52500-60000 GCA_015478945.1 Trachelipus rathkii | reverse complement strand
TATATATATATATATATATATATATATATATATATATATATATATAAAATATCGATATTGATATTTTTTTTGATAGTATCAAAAATATATCGTTGATTTTTTTTCAGCCGTTAAATCGAAATATCGATATTTTATCCTCTGTATCGAATCAACGATATTTTTTTACTTCTAGAAATTTTTAGCAGTTTTCTTTTATCAACATTTAAGCAAAATGTGTGTATTTTTCAGGCGCGTTTGGATGATGGGGACATTTTGTCTGACTCAGGAGAAGGAGGAAAGGAGGTCAGATGATCATACAAGAGAAGAAGTAAAGGCCTATAGCGGAAGAACAATTTTCATAAAATATACCTATTGCGTATTTTACTTTTCAAATTAGATATTTATAAAAAGTAATGAAAGTATCCTATATAATACAGGACAATACTAGTTTTGATGTTAAGGTTAAATCTTTAATTAAATTTTAATTTAATCTGAAATTAGAAATATTTAAGTATATATGTGATAATTTTCTACTATATTCGAAGCTTTATTCCCTTTGTAAAATAGCCTTCACTGCCAATTCAGGGAGATGATTAGTCTTTTCTATAAAAAGTAATATATTCCGTATATATATATATATATATATATATATATATATATATATATATATATATACATATATATATATATATATATATCTACTATTCTTCTTATATATAGGTGCCATCTATATCTTGGAGTTATTAAAGAAATTAACTTAGTTACGACGCATAACAAGAATTAGCAAAAGTCATAGGAAGTACAAAATCTTTGAGCTACTGAACCGATCGGCTACAAAAGAATTATCTGGAGAATAATACTTAACCGCGAGCATGGTAATTCCCATGTGCAATTGTTTAAGAAATAAAAAAAATAAAAATAAACAATAGTGATAAATATAATGCTAAAACCAAACTCCTATGCACCCTGGTAAATGAAAGATGAGTGTTCGAGAAAAAATGACTTGTTGGCTGCAACAATTCTCGATCAAGATTTAAAAAAACACTTTCAATTCTTGCTTGATTGCATCTAAATTTATACAAAAAAATAAGTAAAGAAGTCCTTGAGAAATTAAAGGATTTGGGAAATCAGTCTCATCCGGAAGTAGAAGATATATATATATATATATATATATATATATATATATATATCTTAATATATATTTAATGTATATATATATATATGTAATAATAATAATAATAATATGTAATAATATATATATATATATATATAAAATATATTTATAATAATAATAATAATATATGTATATATATATATATATATATATATATATATAATATATATATATATATATATATATATATATATATATATATATATATATATATATATATATATATATATATATATATATATATAATATATATATAATATATATAACGTTATAATATATATATAATATGTATATATATATATATGTATATGTAATAATAATATGTATAATAATATATATGTAATAATATATATGTATATATATAATAATATAATAAAATAAGATACATATAATTATATATATATATATATATATAACGATATATATAAACGATATTTTTTTAAACAGATATATCTATATTTTTTGACTGATAGTATCGAGGGCAATTAGATATTTTTTAAAATATCGATTATCGATATATCGATATTTTTTATATATCGGCATCCCTACCCAACGTCACTGAGAAGTTGAATACTTTGTACACTGGTATACTGACAACGCTGCTTTTGCCAAATTTGTATACTCCTTCCTTTTATACTTCAACCATTTTAATGCATCTTCCTGTGGACCCAGACTCTTTTCTTTACGGTACTTTTCCTTGAAGTTCAGTGATGTTCTGCTTGCGATATTCTCCTCTTTGTCGTCACTACTGGAAGTAAGAATTATACTCAGAGTCTAAGTTAGTGATGTCGCGTTTTGGAACAAGGTAAAGGTGAAGAGTTTCTATTTCGCTTACTTTCTGGTTCAGGATTCTCTAAATTTTTATTTTCAATTTTCATGTCTTCACGAAGCTGAACTATAGAAAATATTTAACTTGATAAGTAATTTGTGCAGACGAGAAATATTTATCCTTATCTGTCAAATCTTGTGTTAAGTTCTTCTTTCAAACTTTTCGTCATGTAATTAATCACTTGCTTTCCCCTCTCATAATCTTCAAGCAACGACGATGATTGTTCAGATATTTCAGGTTTATTTCATACAGTTTTCTCAAGAGCGGTTTCAAAGCTAACTATAAAAGGTGTAACATCTCCAATATAGATGCTGATTTGCTAAGATTTTCTGTAATTTCTTCGTAAGGCTCTAGAGAATTCATCCATCTAGACAATATTATTCACTCTTAATTGCTAAGAAAAGATATTTTGGATTTGCAAAAAATATGCAAAGTGCTATTCCATCCACCCACACACATAAAGACAAGCACAAACATATACACACACACACTCATATATATATATATATATATATATATATATATATATATATATATATATATATATATATATATATATATATATATATATATATATATATATATATATATATATATATATATATATATATATTTTTATATTTATATATAATATAAAAATATATATATATATATACTATATATATATATATATATATATATATATATATATATATATATATATATATATATATACCACACATATAAAAAAATAGAGATGAAATAATATAAAAAAAAATAAATATATATATATATATATATATATATATATATATATATATATATATATATATATATATATATATATATATATATATATATATATATATATATATATATATATATATATATATATATATAATTGGTAAGGATCACTCACGGGCAGAACCCTTTACAAGGAGGGTGATGAATTATAATATTAAAAAAAATTTAATAATGGTAAAACTAACCCAATCCCAAGCATAACGCAAATTTCTGAGGTGACTGCAAACGGAGGATTTGAAGGGAGGGAGATTTAATTCAGCAAGAGAAACAGATGATAGAAGAGGGTTTCAGGGAAGAGAGGTGTCTAGAATCAAGGACGCACCACAATGAACAAGTCTGAAGTTCCCAATATTCACACAGAAATTATGAGAAAGAAGGGCATCCCTTGTGCTACGAGGGCGACGCAATGGCGACAGAATGCAAGAACACAACTCCCTGGTTCACATTGCAGAGATACATAGTCAAGGGAGTTTGAAAATACGGGACAGTTTAGTGATATTTTAGCCATAAATTCAACGCTATCAAAAAGAAGAGCGGAACCGGAGCCATCCCCACCCACAAATGTGGGAACAGTACTCCATACAAGGGCGGATAAAACCCTCATATAATTGGAATAACTGTTAGGAAGAAAAATTCCCGGAACCTGAACATAATTCCAAGCTTCTTTGAAGCCACGATATCAACCATTGTCATGTGAGGTTTCCAAGATAGTTTATTGTTTATGTTGAGACCAAGAATGTTTATGTTGTCTACAGGTGAGACGAAAGTGTCGTCGAAGAAGATATGAAAGTTGAGAGGTGTTTTAGAGAGAGAGAGAGAGATGTAAAAGGTTGACTTTTTAAAAGTTGAACTTCACAAGGTTGCGGTGAACACTCCCGGAATTTACATCCAGATCGTCAGGGCCGGCGCAAGAGATTTTGGCGCCTTAGGCAAAATTATTATGAGGCGTCTTCTCCAACCATTCCAAACCAACCCCCTAATCAAATACTAGTGTAGTCGATTTAACCACTCACTATTATTAAATATAAAACAAAAAAAATTAACAAAACAATTTATTTAAAATTCATTATTTACTGATAGTTAATCTTAAATTGCAGCAAATAGAATAACTTAACAATTACATCACTTTTTTTTAGAAAATTACTTTGTAAATAGCTTGACATTGAATAAAGAGCTAAACAACAACGACAAAATTTAAATTTTTTGTTTTCTAGCCTTGAGCTTAGCGAATGTGAAAACCAATTCATTTAGATCAGTGTTTTGTGCTAACTCCTGTTCGATTGAAATAGTTGCCAGTCGTAACAATCTCTCTTGTGTCATACATGACCTGAGGTAAGATTTAATTAGCTTAAGCTTTGACAAGCTCCTCTCTCCTGAGGGTACTGATAACGGTAGAGTTAGTAGAATCCGCAGAGCGATAGACAAATTAGGTAAACTCTCTTCCAAGTCAGATTGTGAAATGAAGTCAATGACATCCTTTGGCGTTGACCGCTTTGTGGTTCGTTTTGAAATGGCTTGAAGCTCGCCACACAACTCCTTCGCATCAATATCCTTGGATTCGTTATGCGTTTACGCTTTTCCCAGATTCTTACATTGTTCAAAGATGAAATGAGTGGGGTTTTCTTTTGATGTATTGATATGGTACAAAAACCCGGATTTGGAATTGATCTCTTGTATCTGATTGAATCGCTCATTAAAAACTGAGCTGATTGCAGACTCCAGGATTGCGAAATAAAAGATTATCCTAAACTTCTGTTTTGTATCTTGTACTGGTTCATCTTTTGCTTCATATGAAAACTGCCTTGTCTTTTTTTTAATCGCTTTGGTGTTGACTCTGGTTCAAAAGAGGCTGGAATATCAAGCTCTTCTGCAATTTCCCTAGCATCTACCAACATCTCAAAATCTTCATCGCTTCTTGATTTTTCAATGAATTTTTTGTTTTGCAAAGCTGTTTTGTAGCACCAAGATAAAATCAATTCCTTTGTCTGAGAAGGATCTTGGGCGGTGGTTAATTAACCTTCATACAAGGATTGTGGGGTACCAACAGTGGAAGAGATCCACAAACGCAAAAAGTTCAATGGGTTTGGGCAATTCCTTCCAGCTTGAATTCTTGAAACATGCCCCGCAATTTTTCATACGTTTGCTTGGTATTTTTTCCAAACAATATCCATGAGAGCGTCATGCACTTCACTTAGCTCATATCGAAGAGGCAGCAATGCATCGACTCTGCTCTCCCATCTTGTATCGCTGAGAGGTTTGAGCGTTAGTGATATAAAGTGGTGCAGAAGTACTTCCCAACGTCGGATTTCGATACAATTTTTAAGCTAAAATGAATAACTTGAAACTCTTTTCAGGGAAGAAAGTAAAAAATTATAATAATAATAATAATAATAATAACTCAATAATAATCAATAATATGAACTTAATAATAATAGATAATAATGAATGAATAATAATATATAACTAATTAATAATAAATAATAATTAATAATAATAATAATAATAATAATAATAATAATAATAAAAACACACCAGAAAAGTAGCTAAATTACGAGAAAAAAACAAGCATTTTAGAAAGTGTTGCACATAAATGCCACACGGAGGACCTACCTCCAGGGGCCCCGTCAATCCTTGGCGCCCTGGGCGGTCGCCTATTTCGCCTATACGGTCGCGCCGTCCCTGTATATATATATAATATAATATATATATAGTATATATATATATATATATATATATATATATATAGTATATATATATATATATATAGATTATATATATTATATATATATCTTATATTATATAATATATATATATATGATAGGTAATAGTCCGGTTTGAGGTAATGTTGTAAGATATCGATGGTGTTTTCCGATAAAATCTGTAAGGTATCGGGTGTAAGTTGCTAGCAGGTGTTGTAAGCATAGTTGTTAGAAGTGCAAGTGTTTTAAGTTGGCTTCAGCTAAATTTACATAAAATAATTTTTTCATACAAATAATGAAATATTTGGTTTTTATTTAAATAAAATAGGAATTCGTCCTGTTGTTATTTAAAAAAAAATTTATGAAACATTAAATAACATTCAAACTTTGAATATATATATTATTATAAATTATATATATATATATATATATACCTATATATATATATATAGTTATATATATAATATATATATATATATATATATATATTTATATATTATATATATATATATATATATATAAGTCCATTTTATGATTAAAACTAACGAACTAGCTCGAGTCGACCGCATAGATGTCATTGTGTCGGGGTCTCTCGCTCTAGGTGGAGACAGAGTGACTTCAATCCCCTTCTGTCCCCCATCGGCTCGAGACCCTTAAGGAAAGATTGAGTGCAGAGGAAACAATATATGCCATGGTAGGCGGGCTCGAGCGATGGGGGACAGAGGGGGGGGACGAAGTCCCCCGTCGTCCACCTAGAGGGCGAGAGACCCCGACAACTGATATCTATGCGGTCCACCCTTGGGTATTCGTTAGTTTAAATCATAAAACTCGACTTTATATATATAATATATTATATATATATATATATATATATATATATATATTATATAGTATATATAATATTATATATATATTATATATATATAGTTATATATATAATATATATATATATATTATATATATATATAGAAGAGAGAGAGAGAGAGAGAGAGAGAAGAGAGAGAGAGAGAGGAGAGGAGAGATAAAGATCGATTATCTTTTCTAAAATATCGATGTTGATTATACATTACCCTCAAACGGACTATTACCGATTAATCAAACACTACAAAACAAATTAATTACTTTCCATATTTTTTACATCCGCATTTAATAATCGCGGATGCGGATGTTTCAAAATTGTGAATTGCGGAGCAGCTGAGGGTGCGAATGTCAAATTTAATGCGGATGTTGCTTTATATTTAACATACATAATAATTGATAAATAACATAACAGAAATGCAGTAGGTTACATAACTAGAGCAGTCAATTAAATGCTCAAGCATAATAATAATTTAAGAAACTCAAAGGTTCTAAAATCTGTATAATTGAATCGATTGAAAGGCAATGCCCATAATTATGTGTACTTATAGTTATCGTTAAAAATTAGATTAGTAATTATTAATGTTTATTTATATTAGTTTATCTTTCATTTATAATATATATATGTTATACATTATTTTTATATAAATGTTTAATTTTATTTTTCCTGTCACATACGTGATTCTGGTAAATATATTATAATTTCTGAGTTACACATATATAAATATAAATATAAATATAAATAAAAAATGCATCTTTATATGATTTAAATATGTTGAATTAATTTAAAAATCGGCCAACTCCATGTGTATAATTTTAAAACATATGTTCGAGACATTCACAAATGTTATAGTATAAACTGTAACATTATATCCTTAACTTTTGTGTGGACAAGTAGTTAAAGGCAATCTGGATTGCTATTAATTCTGAGTGTGGACAGAGAATCCCTCTATCTTGAACCTAATTAATTAACTATCCATTCGAAAAAGCTATTATGCATTACAGTTTATACATCTGTATATCTATATTAAAATCGCGATTTTTGTGATCTTTTTAAGAATCTTGCCACATTAGTGGAGTAATAAAAATTTTACTATTTTTATTGGTTTTCTTCAATCTGATCTATTAAATATTTAATGCTATTCATTCTTGTTTCCTCACAAGCATTTCTATCTCTC
>JABUQX010017602.1:45000-50000 GCA_015478945.1 Trachelipus rathkii | reverse complement strand
ATTATTATTATTATTATTATTATTATTATTAAATGTTTACTCCAATTTTAACAAATAAATATATAATTGTTACCAATAATTTAAATAATACTACAAATTTTAAAGAAAATTTTTATCACATTTTAAAATGATAAATGAAATTGATAAGTAATAAACTTAATGAAATTTTAAATTAATAATTAGGCAATATTATAAAAAAAAAATTGTCATATAATTATGAAAAGAAGCTGTAGTAACTAGTGCAACACACTTTGAAATAAACTGCAAGATATTTCTGAGTGAAATTCACTCGAGATTTTATATTTATATTTATATATGATATTATATATATATATTATATATAATTATATATATATATATATGTTATATATAAAGTATATATTATATACAAAGAAGGAATAAATAAAGTAAGATATATATATATAGTATATATATGATATATATATATTGTTGTGAAAGATATTTTTGTAGTGATATATATATATATATATATATATATATATATATATATATATATATATATATATATATATATATAATAAATATTATATATATATATAATATATATATACATATGTTATTGGTTATTATTATTGTTATTGTTATATTATTATTATTATTGATTAGGTTTATTGATACATATACATATTATATATATAAGTATATATAATATATATATATATATATATATACTACATATATATATATTATTATTATTAATATTATTATTATGATATTATTACATATATATATATATATATATATATATATATATATACATATAATATATAATATATAAAGTTATTATTATTATTATTATTATATATACATATTATTAATATTATATTATTAATAGATGTTATTAGTTATGATATATATTGAAGAAAGTTGTTGAAGTATATATATATATACATATGTACATAATATATATATAATATATTTATTATTATTATTGTTGATAACAGAAAGAAAGACATATATATATATACATATTATTATATATATATATATATATATATATATATATATATATATATATATATATATATATATATATATATATATATATATATATATATATATTTTTTATATATATATATATATATATATATATTTATATATATATTATATATAAGATATATATAAAAGTATATATATATATATATATATATATATATATATATATATATAGTGAGCATATGCTCTCTTGTGTGAGATTTATTTGATCAAAATGTTTATGAAAATACCAAAGAGACACAAATGAATTTTAATTAGATGGAATAAGTAAAATTCCAAAATCTTAATTTTCATAATTATAATTCACCCAGCAATGCAATCACTAACTATAATCCAACTTCAAGTTAAATATACCTAAATATTCACATCTGCACATGGCACAATGAATAGGCGGCACAAATGACACCACGTTGTTTCACACGAAAAAGTGAGCACATCGCCACTGCTGGCACTCTCAATGGGCAGTGGCACCGTCATCATCACGAGCGCGGAATCATCAACATAGCGCAGGAGGCGAATATCATCATTGGCGATGCAATAAGCAGCAACATCATTCATTAAAAGGGCATATACCGTCACTAAAAATCCTACTTCTTAAACAGCAGGACATAAATATAAATGTTTAGTAAAATAAAATTATCTTTCCACAAACTTGTGCGTAATGTTTTTAACAACCTAATTTCACTTTGGATACACCAAATTAATGTTCAAAACTTTAGTCGTAAGACGCTACAAATTTACTTGGAATAAATAATCACTTTTAAAAACAGTAATTAAAAGTTATAGGACAAATGAAAGGAAACACTTACAATTAATGTCTCGTTCAGCAGTCGAACACTATTCGATATTATCTGTTAAAACCTTATCATCAATCACACTTGACTCCGTAACCAATTTTCATTTGAGGAAGTTGCGAATTGTTACACTTGTAACCAAAGCAAATCACCATTTCTTATACTTGTAGACGTAAGAGCATCTGACTGGTAGTTAACTGAAACAACACCGTTGTTTCGCTTCACAAATCCAATTTAGTAAGTTTCAACAGCAGATACCTGGTATCCGGCCCGATATTCTTCCAACAATCTTCTACAATAAGTAACTAGTATCCAGCCTGACATTTTTCCCCTAAAATGCATAAATAATTTTTTATTCATAACTTTTCCAAAACAACAAAAAAAAACTTTCCTTAATAATACAAACTTTAATGGTTTTCTACTTACGCTTTCTGCGATTTAGGTCAGTCTAAATTGCATGCATGACTCATGGGGAGGATCCAATATTGGAGATTTTGGGACCCCATTTTAGCCCCCACCTAAAATGGACATAAAATTCTTAATTTCTCTTTAATTTTCAGACAATTTGAGGGGAGAAAAAAACGCAACCAAGCTGTTTTTCAGGAAATCGGAATTCGGAAGCGGAATCGGCCAAATTGTACAATTCTTTGAATACCAATCTGAAAATAATTTTTATTCGATCTTATGATATTTAAAGACATATTTCGAAGTCTGTCAATGATTTCTTTTTAATTTCAGTTCTTCCTTAATCTTCATTAAATTAAGAAAGCTTGGGATTGAGCGGCGCATCTTTACGTAGAACCCTAAGATATCATGTTAGGAATTTTCAGACAGTCATGGTGAGCAGGGTTGTGGAGTCGTTTTCCGTATTGATTTTTAATGTAATATGTTTTGATAATTAATTAAATACCGTGAACTTCGTAAGTAGAGCGTGAGATATGTGCTGTAGGCTTATAATATTGGAAGGCTATTTGAATATAAATGTATCCTTCGATTACACGCTTGTGTCAACGCTATATCACACAGCATCTAATATAAGTGAATTGTCTTTCAAAATCTGTCTACTCGGAAAATTCAAATTCCTGTAAAATAAAATGTTCAGTTATAGTAAGTGATAAACCACCTAGGTTATGGGATGCAGAAGTTTACACAAGCAGTTCCAGGAATACCTTGCCTTTACAGCTCTTGACACTAGTTTCTCAAATGATGCCATATGATTGAACCAAGAAGATCTGTGAAAAAATATCATATTCCATATGCAAAACCAAATCGCAGGTCATCTTTAATCACTCGCCCAAGCTATTGCCAAGTATAAGGAATATAAAATAGATTTATTTTAATTTACCCACAGCACGAGGATTAGCACGGATGTACAAACCAGATATTAATACGCAGATTCATATGCTTTTCAAAAAATATGTTGAACAAAAGACGCTCTCATTTCCAGGCAGTGAGATCATTCAAAACCTGCCATGCTTCTAGAAAAATTGAAAATTGCTAAAAATACTTACTTATGATTGTACTTACTTATGATTGTACAAATTTATTGAGCCACAGGATCAATGCATCGGCAATTCATCCAAATAGAAATGATTGCCCAAGTTTTTTTTGAAAAGAGTAGGAAAAAAAAAGACTATTTGACGACTAATGGGGTCACAGTATCAGCATGGGAAAATTCAAGTAAAAAATAGATTCAGCATTACTTTACTATGAAGACATTCTTGTGCTTGCTACCTATGATGATCCACGCTTTTAAAACTACATTCCTTAGGATATGAATATACATAAAAAGTGGAAGAATCTATCCTAGCAATGGACCATGGGCGAAGATATTATGTTGTACTATAATTAAGGAAAGGATAAGGAAAAAACAGTTTCCACTACTTTAAACCAATCATCAGATGATTCCTTTCATTTATCAACAGAATAGGCGAAAAAGTGGAAAAAGCTAAAGCATAACCCCAGGTTTTAACTTCAATTTGAAAGCTGTTTCGGAATTTTAAACGAAGAAAAATACTTTTAAATAAATCAACCCAGAAATATATTCCTAAGGAGAAAAAGATAAATATCATTTGAAAAAATTGAAGATGTTATTAAAGTAGAAATCAGCCAAATATCTAAAAAAATAATGAAAACATTAAAAAAAATAGAAAAGTCCTAAAAAGTGGTCATCGAATAAAGTTACCTTTCAGTATTGGTTGTCCATTGCTAGAAAATATTTATTAAGCTTGCCCCTCTTTATCGCGATGAGGAGAAATGAAAGACTCTTCAGAGAATTGGAGGAAATCAATTTATTCTCCTAAATAAAATCGGATGCAAGTAAGAGAAACGGGAAATGAAAAAATGTTAATGTTTTTGCCATTACAATTTTAAGTGTCATGCTTTGACTACAAAATAATGAATATAACATTTTATCAAGATCTTACTATTAGAAAATAAAGAAGGAATTTCTTTTTTAAAAAAAAAAAAAAATGACAAATTTTCATTTTTTGTATAATTTTATTAAAGAAAATTATTATTTTTCAGTGCTTGTTTTAAATAAATTTAAAAGGTAATTTAAAACTTATATTTCTTTTAGGAAGAAAAAAATCAAGAGATCGTAAACATAATTTATATTTAGGCTTGTTAAATATCTAAAATATAGATTGATTAGCAAAAATTTTTATGCCATATATATATAATATATATATATATATATATAATATATTATATAATATATATATATATATTATATATATTTATATAATATATATATATATATATAATATATATATATATATAATATATATACTATATAAGATTTGGAATCGGAATCGGATCATTCGGAATCGAAATATCGCACTTTTTGACTGTTCGGATCGGGAGATTCTGCATCGGCTGGAAATTTGGAATATCACATAAACTAATATATATATAATGTAGCATGTATATATACATATATATAATATTTATAAAATAATATAATATTATAAATATAATGTAGATATAATATAATTTATATATATATATCATGTAACTAAAAAGGCTAAACATATAATTCTTGATATTTAAAAAATAAATAAATAAAGAACAAGAAAAACGAAGTTAACGTAAATATTAAATGAAAAAATATTTAGAATGTAAATATTTTAATAGATAAGAAATAAAAAAAAATTGAAAAAGTAAAAAAATAAAATACATAAATTAAAA
>JABUQX010017602.1:37500-40000 GCA_015478945.1 Trachelipus rathkii | reverse complement strand
GCATAGAAATGGAATGTGATAAAGCAAATCTGAAATCAAATTTGAAATCAGCACCCTCAAATTAGTATAAAACAGCTGGAAAAGTCTATGCCACAAAAAAAATATTTGCAGACCAGTGTTTTTATTATTATTATTATTATTATTATTATTATTATTATTATTATTATTATTATTATTATTATTATTATTATTATTATTATTATTATTATTATTATTATAATTATCATTATTATTATTATCTAAGTGTTTTATCAGTACAGTCAGCTATGTAAACCCAGGTGTATACAAACATACAATTTTTTTATGTATCAACCATAATAAAAAAAGCAATTATTTGAAGTAGGTATAAATTAAGCTCAGAAAAATAAAAAAAATCACTAAAATAAATATTTTACTCTTTTCAGCATTTAAAAAAACATAATTTTGTTTAATTTTATTTTTTTTTTATAAATACAAATAAAAAATTGAAGCATTTTCCAAATTTTATTAAATTTCTCATGCGTGCCTAGCAAAAAAAAAAAAATTAAAATGATTGAAAGGGGATTTTTTTTAAAGCAACTGCAAATTTTACTCTATGTATATTTTTAGAGAGAGAGAGAGAGAGAGAGAGAGAGAGAGAGAGAGAGAGAGAGAGAGAGAGAGAGAGAGAGAGAGAGAGAGAGAGAGAGAGAGAGAGAGGAGACAGGAAAGACAGAGAGAGTAAAGACGAGAGAGAGAGAAAGAGAAGAGAGAGAGACGAGAGAGAGAGGAGAGAGAGAGAGAGAGAAGAGAGAAAGAGATAGGAGAAAGAGAGAGAGAGAGAGAGAGAAGAGAGAGAGAGAGAGAGAGAGAGAGAGAGAGAGAGAAGAGAATTATTTTGTAAATTATGGTCATTTCATAGCGATTTCTTTTCACTGACGAAACACAATGGATCTTTTTAGACTGAAAGCGCGATTTTTACATATTAATCACCTCTGCTTTTTTTTTATTATCTTTTGCTTATATTTTATTTAGTCTTTATTTTTATTTATGCATTTTAATTTACTACTTTTTAAATTTTTTATTTTATTTCTTAGTTATTAAAATATTTATATTTTATTATTTTCATTTAATACCTTATTTTTTATGCTTTATTTATTTATTTATTTATTTATTTATATATTAAGGGTTATATGTTTATTATTTTTATTTAATTATTTTTTTATTCGTGAATTTCTTTGATAATAATTTGTATTTTAGAACATATATCTAATTATTTATCATTTCTTTCTTTCATTTGTTTTCAATTAGACTTCGAACTTTTTTATTTGCACTTACAATCACAAGTGAAAATTTGATTTTATATTAGAAAAACATTTCCTCAAACTCCAGCTCCAGCTCTAGTCCAAATCCGGTTCCGACTCAGCCAAATTTTTTTTTCTCTTGGTCAATTCAGATTTGTTTTTTACAGTTCCACCTCAGTATCCGGTTTTGCAAGAATACTTGTTAGTGATTACAATTATTATACTGAAATATTTTATAATATTCGAATTATGAAGAAGGTGTTCCAAAATGACGCCTTTTTCGATCATTATGAAAACCTTCTGAACTCATCAATGCTTTCTAACCAAGAAATGGAATACGTATCAAAGACATTAAAAAACTTGAAAAGATTTCTGACTATTTTGTGTACTTTATGACATGTGCTTTTTTGGTTGAGGGTTTAAAAGGCCCATTATTATTATCATTGCAATT
This sequence comes from Trachelipus rathkii, assembly GCA_015478945.1. Lineage (NCBI taxonomy): Eukaryota > Metazoa > Arthropoda > Malacostraca > Isopoda > Trachelipodidae > Trachelipus > Trachelipus rathkii. The sequence continues at coordinate 38,287 of JABUQX010017602.1, read as the reverse complement.
TTCAAAAACGTGTTACAATTAATAGATCAAAGGATTCGCAAGGCAACAGACCCAGGTTCTATCCACCGAAAGGATCCAAGGTAACTATTACCTGTCAAAGCTCCCTGCTAGAAGAGAAAAAAATGAAGTAAAAAAGAGTCACTTAAGTTCTGCTTGTAATTTCTTTTCGAACAAGGTCTTTTGACGCCGGGCAAACGCAAGCTGAATAAGACACTTAGTGCGCTTCAAGCGTTCAAATAGATGAAACAATGTACTACCCACTGCTCTGTTCAATTGGAGTCTGGTTGACGTTAAAAAGGCCGCGTTATTAGAGCTCTATTGAAGGGGTCTTTTGTAGTTAATTCTTCATGGCTATTTAAAAATAAAAGAATTTTTTGTTCAAATAAAATTAATAATTAATTCTTTTATTTTTTATTTTTAAAATGAAAAAAGATTAATAAAATTACATTACAAAATTGATTAATAAAATTATATAGAGTTAATTAATTTTAATTATAAATAATTATTAATTGAAATAAAAATTTCTTCTTAAATTAGAGAATTTTATCAATGTATTATAGAATAGTTACGTATTTCAAAGAAAAGTTCGAATATATACACATGCACATAGATACACACTTTTATACATACACAAACATTAAAATCATACATAAAACCGGTTGAGGAATTGATTTAAATCTCTACAAAGGATTTCAAAATTCAAAATAGTTTTATTTATATTTTTTTCCTTTCTTTAAATTTAAATAATTATTTAAATGAGAGGAAATCAGAAAGAAAGCCTAATTTT
>JABUQX010017602.1:0-20000 GCA_015478945.1 Trachelipus rathkii | reverse complement strand
ATAACATAAATATAATATATAACTATGTTATATATATATATTCGTACTATATATATATATGTATAATATATATTATATAATATATTATATATATATATATATATATATTATATATTTATATATATATATTAAATACAATATTATGATTATTCATAAACTTATATAACTATAAAAAAGGGTATATCCTTTTGTTTAATAAGTAAAAATCTGATATACAGGAGTACTGGTATTTTGTTCAATGCATCTCAAAATGTTTATATACCAATTTAAAGCTTATTAAAGATATTAATACGTCGCCCGCTAATAGTTCTAAAAATATAAGGAAGTATCAATAAATTTACATACTGAAAAAACTTTTTTGTTTTGCGATACAACTTTTTATTTCTAAACCAGTTTACAAGATAACTTGGAAAATAATAACGTAGTCGTTACTTCATCTAATTATATGTTCGATCCACTATTATTTGTGAAATAACTTATAAATTAAACTACAGTTTGGCAACACCACGAGAGTCAGCCCCAGAAGATCAGACAACGACTAGCGCCGATGCTCTAAAACAGGTTTTTTGTTTGTATAGGAAAAAATTCACTCTCAGTGTATGTAGTGTTTTTTGGGGTTTTTTTTTTAGCAAAGAGTGTATGTGTCTTTTTTGCAGTATAAACATTTTTTATTTATAATTGTGGAGCAATTGTAATTAATAGCAAAATGTCGAAATCTTTACGACAACAAAAATTTCTAATCGACATTACAAACATCAAATAACAGATAGCAAAGTACCACGAGGAGATTGATACATGAACTTGCTTTTTTATAACAGCGAGTGGTCAAAGCTTAATTTTTTAACTTACACACTTCACAGATTTGATGGCTTGTCGCTGACGAATGCTTGAATTTGGAGGAAGAGCAAAAATCATGCTACAAGAACCTCATAAATGTTAGGGTAAATTGAAGGCATTATATGATACATGACAGAAATTGGTCAAAGACAAGAATAAAAGTAGCAATATCATCTTAGAGAAACAGCAAGAATTTTCTAATAATTTGGTAGATCTATTTGACACATCACATCAGAATGCCTTGCAAATGATCACAATCGAAAAAGGTAGACAATTTCTGATCAAACAACGTGAAAAGGGACGACCAGGTTCGATGGCCAGCGTCGATAGAAAATTATATGTATTGAAAGAAGATGGTTGCAGAGATTAGAAAAGGAAAGAGTAAGAAAAAGAAAAGTTTAGATGATCCATCAACTTCAGCAGTTTTTACTGAATGTAAGTATAATTATTATTTATTTTGTTAGTTCCCGGTAATATGTAACGAATATGTTATTAAACTAAAGTTTTATTTTTAGTGCAAGATGTGGATGTTGTTTCTGACTCAGACAGCTTTTGTCAGAATCTCTGTTAGAAAATAACGAGGAAGGTCGAGAGAAAGAAGAACAACAAAAAAGAAAAGAGCTTGAATTAATTTACTCACTCCACGATTAGCTTCGTCATTAGATAAATGTAGATTTAGTGAACGAGATTCCGTTCATCTAATAATAGCGCTTATGGAAGCCTTTTCTTTAGATTCAGCCCCTTACCAAATTAAACGAACTCCAGTTCGAAAACAACGGAATCAATTACGAAAACAATATTCCAGAAACATTAAAGAAAACTTCTGCGCCATTGATACAGAATTTGTAACCATTCACTTGGATGCGAAATTGTTACAAGATATATAGGGTAAGCCAGTAGAAAGATTGGCTATAATTACTACTGTAAATAATGTAGAACGGTTACTAGGTGTCCCAGATTTGCAAGCAGCTACCGGTAATGAAATGACCTCTGCAATTTATGAGACTTTGGAGAAGTGGTATTTTATTGAAAAACTACAGGTCTTTTGTTTTGCTACCACAGCTTTAAATACAGAAAGAATTAAAGGTACTTGAACGTTATTATAGCAAAATTTGAACAGAAATATAGTATATTTATGCTGCCCTCATCACATTTTTCAGAAAAATGATTGGTGCTGATGTAGATACTATTTTAAAATGCGAGTGATAAAATTTCTGAAAGGTTTCCTCTAGAATGCTATCAGGAACTAGTGGATCTTGTAATTGTTTTTTTTTGGGGGAGGCGTTTCCCCGGGAACATACATTTCAGAAAGCCAGGTGCATATCATATGGCCAGATGAATGGTGAAATCCACATATTCTTTAAAAATATATTTATTTCGAACAGAATTTCAGTTAACCAAAGAAGATGGAATATCACTTATACATATAACATGCTTTATTGTAAGATGCTACGTCAAATACTGGATCCATGAAACTAAAGCAATAACTGTTCCACTAAACGATATAAAATATTTGAAAGAATTAGAGCAATACAAGCAAGTTGATGAAAGTTTTGCTTTAGTAGCAATCTGTAAATTTTTGAATCATCTATATTATTTAAATGATGAATGTATAGCATTTACTCTAATTGATGTTTCGGTTACTGAAGAAATAAAACTAAAATTGGCACAAAAGATTACAGCAGCATCAGAAGAAGAAAAAGAAAATGAAAAAAAGAAGAAACAGACGAAGTTGAAAGTGAAACTAAAAGCAGTGTCAAGAAATTGCCATTAAAAATAGATGTTTCCAATTCTTGCAAAGTTCGGATGAAGAGATTTTTCTTAAACTAGCTAGCAATTTATCTATGATATTATTTTGTAGATTTTCAATTGAAAACTTTTAGCACCTAAATCAATCCCAATGAATTAATTCCTAACAGTATCAACAAGGAAAGTTTCGTTTAGAAAAATTAAACATTGTGAGTGATTCTGCGGAAAGGGGTGTCAAACTAATTTAAGATTATAACGACAATGATACAAAGGATGTAGTTGCAAGTAAGTTAAACTTCTGTAAGCTGTAATTACAGTTCTCACGACTCATAAAGCTATCAATGCTTCTAAATTTTATTTTAGACAGTCCAGGACTATTGCTGTGAATATCCTCAAGCAACTGAAGAAGTGTTACATAAAAAATTTCATTCGTAAAAATGAACTTTGATTTATAATTTATTTATATTAAGGCTTGATTTTTTTTTTTAAATATTTAATAATTACATTTTGTAATTTGTAATTTCATAAAGTCTCATATATATATGGGAATTATATTTACATGTAACGGAACATAATTCCACCCAGCACTCCACAAAATATGAAACTTCAAAAATAAGTGGCACCCTAATATATATATATTAATATATATATATATATATATATATATATATATATATATAAATATAATATATATATATATATATATATATATATATATATATATATATATACCGTAAATAAATAAATAAATAAATATATATATATTTATTATGTATATATCTATCTAATATATATAGACTAATATATAATTTATAGATATATTATATTATATATATATATATACCGTAAAATAAAATAAAGTAAAAAAATTATATATAATAATAATAATATATATAATATATATATAACTATATATAATATATATATATATATACATATATATATATTATATATTATATATATATATATATATATTATTTCTGTTATTATATATTATATATTTCTGGGTAATATATATATATATATATTTATATATATTATTATATATATATATATTATATATATAAATCATATACTGATAGAATATAGTATATATACACAGCAATATTATATATATATATACACAATATATTATATTATTTATATATTATATATGTATATATATATATATATATAATATACTGATATAATATATAATATTATTAGGTACTTACACTACTTATACATTGAACTTTATCAAAGGCTTTGCTGAAATATAAATATATGATATATAGCTACCTATATTTATTTCTACTGTACGCTATATATATATATAATATATCCACTTGACTAATTTTCAATATATATAATTATATATATATACTGATAACTATATATAATATTTATATATACTGTAAATATATAATATATATAATATAATAATATAATTATATATATATATATATTATAATATATATAATATATATATAATTATAATATATTATATATATATTAAGATATACTATATTAGGTGCCAAATTATTTTTGAAGATTGAAGTTTCATCTTTTGGGAAGTGCCGGGTAGAATTATGTTCCGTTACATGTAAATAGTAATTCCCATAATATATACAGACTTTATGAAATTACCCATAATTACAACAATGTAATTATTAATATTTAAATAAAAAAAAATTCAACTCTTAAATAAATAAATTATAAAGATCATATGTTCATTTATTTTAATGAAATTTAATATGGAACATAACCTTTTAGAGGATATTCACGGCGATAGTCCTGGACTGTCTAAAATAAAATTTAGGAAGCATTGAATAGCGTTATGAGTCGTGAGAACTGTAATTACAGCATACAGAAGTAATATACATCCTTTGTATCCTTGTCGTTATAATCTTAAATTAGTTTGACACCCCTTTCCGCAGAATCACTCACAATGTTTAATATTTCTAAACGAAACTTTCCTTGTATGATCTGTTAGAATTAATTCATTTGGGATTATTTAAGGTGCCTAAAGTTTCAATTTTAAAATCGTACGAAAAATTTCATAGTATCTTAGAAATTGCTAGCTAGTTTAAGAAAAATCTCCTCATCTAGAACTTTGCAGGAATTGGAAAACATCTATTTTTAATTAGGCAATTCTTTACACTTCTTATAGTTTCACTTTCTTTGTCTGTTTCTCTTTTTTTCGTTTCTTTTTCTTTCTTCTATGTGCTGGTAATTGTATATCGAATTTTAGTTTTATTTTGCAGCATATTATATCATATTTTATAGCAAATGCTAACAGTTCCATCATTTAAATAAAAGATGATTAAAAATTACGATGCTACTTCAACGAAACGTCAGCAAATTTTCAGTTTATTAATTTCTTTCAAATAGTTATATCGTTGTAGTGGAACAATATGGCTTAGTTTCATGTCCAGTCTTTTGACGCAGCATCTATCAATGACAAGCACTTTATATGCTATACCAGTTGAACTTCCATCTTCTTTGGTTAACTGAAATTCTGTTCGAAATAAATATATTTTTAAAGAATATATGGATTTCACCATCCATCTGGCCATATGATATGCACCTGGCTTTCTGAAATGTATGTTCCCCGGGGGAACGCCTCCCCCCAAAAAAAACAATTACAAGATCCACTAGTTTCTGATAGTATTCTAGAGGAAACCTTTCAGAAATTTTATCACTCTCGCATTTTAAAATAGTATCTACATCAGCACCAATCATTTTTCTGATTTCAGGGTTTTCAACACCTGGCAAGAATTTCTGAAAATTAATATTAGACCAACTTTCTTGAAATCTTCCGAATAATGGAATGCCAGGTCTCTAAACTACAAATTTGTTTTTTTGTAAATAGTGCTGCTAATATAATTTCAAAAAATGTGATAAGGGCAGCATAAATATACTATATTTCTGTTCAAATTTTGCTATAATAACGTACAAGTACCTTAAATTCTTTCTGTATTTAAATCTGTGGTAGCAAAACAAAAGGCCTGTAGTTTTTCAATCAAATACCACTTCTCCAAAGTCTCATAAATTAGAGAGGTCATTTCATTACCGGTAGCTGCTTGTAAATCTGAGACACCTAGTAACTGTTCTACATTATTTCCAGTAGTAATTATAGTCAATCTTTCTACTGGCTTACCAAATATATCTTGTAAAAATTTCGCATCCAAGTGAATGGTTACAAATTCTGTATCAATGGCGCAGAAGTTTTCTTTAATGTTTCTGGAATATTGTTTTCGTAATTGATTCCGTTGTTTTCGAATTGGTAAGGGGCTGAATCTAAAGAAAAGTCTTCCATAAACTCTATTATTAAATGAACGGAATCTCGCTCACTAAATCTACATTTATCTAATGATGAAGCTAATCGTGGAGTGAGTAAATTAATTTGAGCTCTTTTCTTTTTTGTTGTTGTTCTTTCTCCCGACCTTCCTCGTTATTTTCTAACAGAGATTCTGACGAAAGCTGTCTGAGTCAGAAACAACATCCACATCTTGCACTAAAAATAAAACTTTAGTTTAATAACATATTCGTTACATATTACCGGGAACTAACAAAATAAATAATAATTATACTTACATTCAGTAAAAACTGCTGAAGTTGATGGATCATCTAAACTTTTCTTTTTCTTACTCTTTCCTTTTCTAATCTCTGCAACCATCTTCTTTCAATACATATAATTTTCTATCGACGCTGGCCATCGAACCTGGTCGTCCTTTTTGGCGTTGTTTGATCAGAAATTGCCAATCTTCTTTAATTGTGATCATTTGCAAGGCATTCTGATGTGCTATGTCAAAGAGATATTACAAATTATTAGAAAATTCTTGTTGTTTCTCTAGGATGATATTGATACTTTTATTCTGGTCTAGACCAATTTCTGCCCTGTATTATATAATGCCTTCAATTTACCTTTACATTTATGAGGTTCTTGTGCATGGATTTTTGCTTTCCTCCAATAAATCAAGCATTCGTCCACGACAAGCTTTGCACTTTCATTAAAATTAAGTTTGACAACTCGCCTGTTATAAAGCAAAGTATGTAATCAATCTCCCTTCGATGGTAATTTGCTACATGTTATTTGATGTTCTTAATGTCCAATTAGAAATTTTTGTTGCCGTAAAGATTTCGACATTTTGCTATTAATTACAATGTCCACGAATTATAAATAAAAATGTTATATTATTTCCGAAAACACAAACACTCTTTGCTAAAAAAAACAAAAAAAAACACCTATATAACTGAGAGCGAATTTTCCTAAAACCTGTTTAGAGCATGCGCTAGTGCTGTTATCTCGTTGAGGTTGCCAAGGGTTGCCAACTCCTTTATTTTACAAAGTTATTTAACAAAAAATGTACATATTCTCCTATTATATTATTTTTCCAAGTTTATTGTAACTGTTTAGAAATAAAAGTTTCGTAAAAGAAAGATTTTCAGTATTGTTAATATTTAAGGAAACTTCCATAATATTAATACGTATAGCGCACGTTATTAACAGCCTTGGATGAAGCTTAAAATTGGTACATAACATTTTGAGATGCATTGGAACAAAATAATAACCAGTACTCCTAAAAATCAGATTTTTTTTTTCACATATGATAAGAGGCACCCTAACATCTATATATATATATATATAATATATATATATATATATATTATAATAATATATATTATAAATATATATTATATTATATAGATTATATATATATATACAAAGAATATATATATATATAATATATATATATATATTATATATATATATATATATATATATATATATATATATATATATATATATATATATATATATATATATATATATATATATACGAAAATAATCTATTTCATATTACTAAGCAGAAAGTAAACAAGTTCCAATGAAAGCCATTATTTTTCCAATCGGGCTTGAATAAATATAAGATCCGTTATTGCATTGAATACCTTTTGACTAAACCAATATCAATTTCTATTAATTTTGTTTTCTTTCAATTTGTATTGTTCTTATTTGATCTTTCGTTATCTTGTTATAAGAATGCTTTTCTGATCGCAAAAGTCAACCCAACGGCTTCTTGTCTTATATTTACTTGTTGGAAAGAGAACAACTGTTTTTAAAATTATCATCTTTATTTATATTATATTATTATAGTTTATTATTATTCATACTGATTACCCATATATGTATATTATTATTATTATTATTATTATTATTATTATTATTATTATTATTATTATTATTATTATTATTATTATTATTATTATTATTATTATTATTATTATATCATATTAGTATTATTATTATTATATTATTATTATTATATTATTATTATTATTATATTATTAATTATTATTAGTATATTAATTATTAGTATCATTATTATTTTATTATGTTATTATTATTATTATTATTATTTTTATATATTTTATTAATTATTATTTTTATTATATATATATTATATTATTATTATATTATTAGTATTATTAATTATTATTATTATTATTATTATTATTGATTATTATATAAACTGAAACTCTGTTAAATATCCTTGTATTTAAAACATATCAGTATTAAACTGATTCAAGAGGGGTGCAAGTGATGGTGCTAGAGTGAATGGAGAATGAAGAGAGTAGAGGTGTGACCACTCTATGTAGTATGCCGAATGATTGTTTTGTGTGAGTAATTTGAACTCGGTTTTGAGAGGATTGTTAGAGAGATTGCCAGGGGAGATTATCACACACACACTGGCGTCGCTAATAGGAAACTATCTCAATAGAATGCAAATTTGACTTACCTGAAAAATAATTATGTACTCTAACGTGTTCATTTTTATTCATACATTCTAATCAAAATCATTTTATACTCTGATTTTAAATATTTTAAGATATGCAATGGAATAAAGGAGAACGCATAGCAGAGTGTAGTAGGAAGTTGTGAAGGACAGGGAAGGTGCTGGTCAATTAAATCATTATGTGCAATATGAGAGTGAGCATTCGATATCAAGATGCGAAAGTACTATAGGAATAGTCTACAAGAGTGTATGTTGTTACCTGTTTAATGTATAGTAGTTAGACTATGGTATGGAATAGAGTAGTAGATCATAAAGTATGATGTGTTTCAGAATTGGGCAATCCTTAGGTGTCTTATGTGTGGATAAAGAATAGATAATAAATGAGGAATGAAATGTATTAGAGGGTTGTGTGGTGAAGAAGGGTAAAAAAGAGAATAAATGAAAAGTACGTTGAGATGGTTTGGTCATGTGGAAAGGATGGATGATAGTCGGTTGGTTAAACGGATGCATAGTAGTGAGCGTGCTGGGAATCGAGTGGTTGGAAGACCGAAGAAAAAGTGGATTAAGTCAGTAAAAGAAATACTTGGAGGAAAGAAATGTGAGTTTTTCAGAGTGAGAAGAAATGCATAATAGGAGTTAGAATGCGAGTTCTTATAAGGAGTATTGTTTTGCCGTCTGAAACCCCAAATTGACGAGTGCGTTATATGAGGGGTCCTTCGCGGTCCCGTGAAGCTCTAGGGCGGATTTTCTGACTGCGACTAGTTCTCACTAAAAGGTATAAAGGGGGAGGTAGAGCTGGGCTTTCTTTTCGACTTGCGTCATATTCTTCAATTGCTTTTCTGATTCCGATGCATGTTACGCACCTTACCCCCAGTCTTGGAGAAAGAAGGTGGTTGATGATGATGATGATTATAATTATAATGATAATATTAGCATCTAGAGGCCCTTAAAAGAAATTAACTTAATTTATGCAGGATGAACGCAATTCCCAAAAAAAAATAATATAATATAAATATAAATTTAAAAAATAATATATATATAATATTTAAAATAAAATATAAAAAAAATTTAACAATATATAATACTATAATATATAATATATATATATATAATAATAAATAATATTACTATATATATATAATATATATATTATAGATATATATATTTAATATTTATTTAAAAATTTATAAAAAAAACCTTGATTCATCACCGTCTCCCACATAACTGGCAGGGTGGTGTCAGTTGCAGATCGGAATGCTGTGTGGGCTTATTTGCTATGTTCCAGTTGATTCAGGTTAAATTGGCAACCCTTGACGGAACTTTCCATGAACTATTCTTCTCCAAGTGATCCTGTCTCGCGTTAATCTATTTCCTTCATCCATACTAATCCCTTTGCTATTAATAGCTCACCTTTACTCCATCAACCCACCTCATTTGGGTTTGCCCCTCCCTATGGCCTACCAACTTACATTTCACCCTTTCTCTTATCAATCTATTATCATTCATCTAAGCACGTGACCATACCATCTTTATACCCTGATTCTTTCCACAGACATCTCTCCTATCGGCAACATATCCCCTATCCTTACATTTCTAATTTCCATCTACTCTCTTTATTCCACAAAAATCTCGATGTACCCTTCATTTCTAAAACCTCAACTCTTTTTTCATTTTAGTGTTTATGCCCACGGCTCACATCCATACAGAACAGTTGGGACAAATATACACTCGAACAAATACAATGCTGTTTTTCAACAACAATTTTCCATTTTCCAAAGTTCTCTAAGACTGGCCTAATACTCTTTCACCGCTCAGGGCAACCCTATGGGGCAATCTCTTCTTCATGCCTCCGAAAGCTCCAAATCCGTTCCTAAGGACTAAAACTGTTGTCTTCTGTAGCTTCCCCATTCACCGTATTATGATATCCCAACCCAAGATTGAGGAATCGGGGTCTCCTTCTGTTTGCACAATTCATCCACTTTACTTTTACTTGAATTAATTTTTAAGCATTCCTTTCACATTCGTCAAATTCAATTTCCCAACCAACGGCACCGGCTAGTTTTCCTTGTTATCGGCTTCAACAGTGCAGTATAGCGGTAGGCTCAAGCTAAGGTTAAGTCATCCCAATTTACTTCTTTCGATTTCATATCAGGGCTCCTTTCCCAAATCTACTCCATAGTCCCTTTAACTACACAATCTATAAAGGATATTAAACAAGCCAATGGGGGAGACAGAGTAACCATCAACCTGTGTTCGTCAGGGCCCACTCTATTTTTAAACCACTCCCCTTTCCTCCTGTTAATCCTAACACACCATTCTATGTTTCTTTATCTATATATATATATATATATATATATTACCGAAGTGCTATATTATATATATATATAATTATATATATAATAGTATATATATAATATATATAAATAATATATATATATAGTATATATATATACAGTTATCTATATATCTAGCGCTTCAGTCGACGTGTCATCTCCGCGTAGTGTGTTATATATATATATATGTATATAATATATATATATATATATAATATATATATATATATATATCCTAGATAGAAATTAATAGAGATAATAGAGAGATGTATATATATAGATGGTATATATACAGAGTGTATACTATATATGCGAGAGTATTCTAAAACGAGTATAAGTATAGAAGATGGAGAGGATGATTATAGATAGCAGATAGAGAAGATGAAGAGAGAGAATGAAGAGATATAATATATATAGTATATAAAGATAGATATGAATATTATATATAATGTAGATATGTAAGAGATATATATATATATATATATAATTATATATATTATATATATATATAAGAGGAGACTATAGTTAGAGATTAGATAGTTTGAATAATTTAATAATAGAGGATTAGTATAGAAGATAGATGAAGATAGAGAGATAGATATATAGAGAGATTGAGGATAATTTTAGATAAGAGAGATATAGATGAGAGAGAGATATTAGAGAAGATGATGAGAGAAGATTTATAGAGTAAGATTATGAGGTAGAGAGAGAGATGAGAAGGATAGATAAGAGAGAGAATTGAAGAGAGTATATGAGAGAAGAAGAGCAGGAGAGAGGTTTCGTAAGGAGATAGATTATATAGATATTCATAGATAAGAGATGAGATGAGATGAGATATAGATAGTGAATAGAGTAGATAGATGAGAGATTAGAGATAGATAGAAGAGATAGTAAATAGATTATGTAGACGAGAGCGAGAGAAGTAATAGAGATTTAGGGAGAGAACCAGACATAACCGAAACCATTAGAGAGCACTGGGCATTGAAGAGGAGAAAGCAAATAAAAACGTAGGATGAACAGGACAGCCTAGTAGTAAGAGAGGATGGAGTGGGGAAGAAAAAGATTAATGACTCAGAGATGAAGATAGAGACCAGTAGAGAATGGATAGGGCGAAGAGCGAGGACGTATGAGTATGAAGAATAGATTGCGGCGGAGAGAGAAAAGCGAGTGAGAGAGAGATGAAAAAAGGGAAGAAGCACAAAAGAAAAGCCGAAAAGAGGGAAAGGCACGGCACGCAGAAGAAGAGCACGGATGAGCAAAGAGAATATATGAAGCGCCTAGTGAGAGGAGGACGAGGGCGTGCCTACCTCACCAAAAGCCTGCTATGACCAACAACACGAGAAACCGAACTGTTGAATTACATTGTTCGATTAACTATGACGACTGTTATGAGATGAAGCAAGTGTCGTCAATTGATGTTGATAGGTAATAGTATTCGATAATAGCATATATAGAGAGTGTGAGTGATTCAACCAGGTTTTACAACAGCTTTGAAAGGGAATTATGGGAGAGAGTGGTGAGAGTGGGTTAGAGAGAGTTATATGAGGAAGTAGGTGATGTAGAGTTAGTGATAGTAGCTGAGAGTTAAGAATTAGTGAGGAGTAAGTAGAGAGAAGGGGTTATTAGTTGAGAAGTGGGAGAGTTATGAGGGTAAAAGGAGAGTTAGTGAGAAGTGGATATGTAGGAGGTAGAATATGTAGATTAAGAGTGGGTAAGTGAGGATGATTTATATATATGGATAGTGGTGGAAGTGACGTTCAGGAGAGAAGAGAGAAGGTGCAGTTGAGTTAAGAGTATAAATAAGAGGAGTTGGTTAGATGAGTGAAGTAGGATGATAATATTAGATTGAAGTGAGAGTTTAGTGGAGATTAGTTATAGTGAAAGGTGGAGAGAAGTTAGTATGAAGAGTGTGGGAGTAGTATAGTGAAAGTGGTAGTAGAAGTTAATTGAGGTAGTTTGGGAGAAGTAGTTGAAGGAGTAGAGAAAGAGAGTTAAGTGGAAGAATAAGTTAATAGTTAGAAGAGTTAGTGAAGAGTGTGAGTAGTATGACAAGTCGAAAAAGCCTATAGGGACTTTAGTAACCTTATTTTACATAGAAAAGATGAAGTAGAATTAACATAATTTTGTGTGATGTGTCGTTGCGGTGCGTGTGTGTGGAACTACTCCAGGATTATATGTGTATGCAATACTCCAAACAGGGCGAATAACATCCGCCTAAACAGGTGTCAAGTAACTGAGGTATAGTTATGTTAGAAACAAGTTTAGAAAGTTCGTTATACTTAGAGAACACCCAATACCCTTTGGAAGCTTGTTTATTAGAAAAGAGAAGTAAAGAGTAATTATCTACTTATGTATATATCCCTCTATCTAATATGTGCTTGTATAGAAATTAAAGAATGCTTACATTTTCTTCAATCCTTATAATTAAGGTCAGGAGAAAAGGAAAAGCCCTAAAATTAAATTAATAAGAAACTAGTGAGGAAGGTTTGAGTTCTTGTGTCTTTACTAAAGAATGATATGTATACTGATTGGAAGGATTACTAATTATGACGAGGTTTAAGAATGTATATTATGAAGAATGAACTGTGTTTTTGATGCAGGAGAAAATCATTACACAGTTACTTTACTGTATTTACCTATTAGATATACGAAAGGACGATAAAGGTTATATAAACTAAATGCTACATTAAGGTCTATTCCATATATTTCTGGTTATATGTAGTAAATAATTGTTGTTCAGTGGATATAGTGAATCGTACTTCATAAAATATGTGAAATAAATTATAATAAGGTAGTGGATGTAATAGAGTATAATAGGAATAGGGATAGGAGACGAATGAAGTGTAATAAAATTGATAAGGGTCTATATAAGTTAAAAGTAGTAATAAAAGTTAGTTTGGGGGGTTCAAACCCCTGAGGAATCACCGTAACGATGTATAAATATATTAAAAGGATAAGATGGTGGCTGACGTATATATTATTAAGAGTAATAGACTTATGACTAACAGCAATAGGACAGAAAGTACAATATAGGGAGGTATTAAAAGGCCAACAGGAAATATAAAGAGAAGATATTATACAGTTGAGGGAGGTTTAGAAATCATAACTTTGTGCAAGATTTTATAGAACGCTTTCTATATGTCAAGAAAGCCACATCAAGAGAGAATGAGATCAACTGAATATTGATCTAATGGCTTGAGAGATAACCAAGAAACCAAGAGATGAGAAGAGTATGGAAAGAGATAACCAGAATCAATAGAGAATCAAGAACCAGAAAGAAGTATAGAGAGATCTACCAGAATCAATAGAAAACCAAGAACAAGAGAGAAGAGATATAATATCCATCAGAAATCTGAATAGAGAAACCAAGAAACAAGATTAAATAAGATTATAGAGTATATTAACCTAGAAAAGGAGAAATAAGAATAGAGAGATTACCAGAATAATAGTTAACGACAATGATTGCAAGAGAGAAGAGAGATGGGAAGATCACCTAGGAATTTCAATGGAGAAAACCAATGTCAGTACAGGAGTGAGGAAAGAAGACAGAAATATCACCAGTAATCAATAGAGAAACCATCAGAGTAATCCAAGAGAGAAGAGATGAATAAGAAAGATCACCAGAATCAATAAATAAGAGAAACTTAAGAATTGGCAGATAGGAGAAGAGAGTAAGAAGATCACCTAGAATTCAATAAGAGAACTCCATTTAAGAGTATGCACAGTAAGAGAAGAGATAATGAAAGAAGATATCACCAGAATCAATATTACAGACTCAAGAACCAGAGAGAAAAGATAGAAGATCACCAGAATCACCAGGATCACCATTAGTGAGTTGTTTTACGTAGCACACTGGCGATACGGAGGGAGCTGCCTTTCCTATTGCTGATATGCTTCATCTTTCTTATTTGTTCTATTAAATCTTTTATCTTAAGGGATATATTCGAAAACATATAAGAGATCGAGAGGTATATATATATAGATCATAATAGATTAATATATAAATATAGTAATAAATATATATATATATTATAAGATAATATATTATATTAAGAGAGAAAGATATATATAATATAGATATAGATATATACAACTTAGTATAAATATATAATGTATTTCAGTATAAAAATAGATATATATAGATATATGAGATAATAGATAGATAAGATATGATAGATAGATAAGGAGGTAGATAGTAGTAATAATAATAAATATGATATTATATTTTATGATATAATAGATGATTAATAATAATAAGGTTAATAGAGTAAGAGGAATAAATAATATATATATATAGTGATATAGAATCAGAGATAGAAATAGAGATATAATGTATATATATAATAATAAATAATGAATAGATATATATAAATATAAAGTATATTAAATAATATAGATAGATAGATGATTAATATATTATATTATAAGAGCTAATTAAAATTAAATATAGGTATTTAGTAAATAGATAGTATATAGTATATATATATAGATGATAAAATTAATAAATAGATATATAAGTATATATAGTTTAAATAAAGTAAAATAAAGAATGGGTATTGATATTATAATAATATATAGATAGATATATATAGTAAGAAAAGAATTTGTGCAAACTGAATTAGATAGAGTATGAGAATATAATATATATGATAATTAATATATTAAAACTATAATAGGGATAGATTATTTACAGTATAGTATATAAATAATTAGATATAGAATAGAGTAATATGTAGATATGAAGAAGATAGATATAATAATGAAATTATGAATAAGTATAAGAAGAATAAGATATTTAAATTATAGAGTAGATATAGATAGATATATAGATAGATAATATAGGATATGATATATTATGATAATATGGGCGTATGTTTTGAAAAGGGGGAACATGTGTTACTATCTTGCCTTCCCGAGCTGTGTATTTAATTATTGTAATTGATTATATTTAATAATGATATTGTATATATGTAATGTATATATTATATATATGAATATAGATTTTTGTATTTATGTTAATTAATTATTAATGTATATGGACCCGATATGATTAGTTATGAGTGTGATGGTTAATTGCCATGTGGAGTGTGAGTTGGAGTATAGGGAGAGTGGATATAGTGATTGATGTGGGGAATTTATTTGAGTTATTGGATTGTGAATAGTGGCGGCGCCCATTATGTGGAGTGGAGTGTTCATACTCAATGATTAATTATTGAGTGTAATATAGTTAATTGATGTAGTGTATCTAATTGATTAGGTTCTCTGAAATTTAATGTTAAATTAATGATGGATATTGGGGGAGTCTATTCTCATGTGTGTATTTGAAATATGGTGATGATGGAGGAATAATGCGGTATTAGGTTCCTCATAGTATTATATATTGATTATTAAAGGATATAATGTGAGTGGTGAAGTTTCCACTCCAATAGTGGAGTTGAGAATATAATTATGGAGTGAATAATTAGTGTTAGAATATGGCGGGGGCCAAGGGGAAATTTAGTTTAAAAGTGAAAATAATATATGGTGGCTTTGATGTATCAGAATAAGCTTTGAAGGTGAGGTAGTTTGATGTTATTATATATGATTGAGTGTGAGTGATTGATTAGTGTATATGAGAGGTATTATTAAGTGTAGTTTGCATTGTGTGGGAGTGAAGGGGAGGGATTAGTTATGGAGAGTGATTTGATTCAAATGTGGGAGTAGGGGTGGTGAGAAGATTTATTACGGATTATGGATACTGGTGAAATATTATAGGGTGTAGTTGTGTGTGAAGATAGAGGGTGTAATGGGATTGGTGAGAGAAATTAGTATTTTGTGGACAAAAAAAAGGATTTCAGGCGAGAGGTGGACATGGTGAGCATTATAATTGAGAGGTTTATGTGATGTGATGTATTCGGACCAGCGAGTTGACAACAAACGTATAGATGTACATGGGGGGTCGCCCTACACAAAAGCGCAGTTGTGCGTGCGGACTCGAGCGAACGGCTAGCAGCAAGAATGTGGTGTACGAGTGTGGTTGTGGTAGATGACGAATTTGAGAGCCCAGGTTTGTGTATGCACCACGCGACTTCTGACTCACGTGATGTGGGGCAGAAGCTACCGTCGGTGTGTCCCAATTATGCCTTACCTGAGATACATCAGATGAAGCTCCTGTTGGAGTGTAAAGTTGTTTAATCGGGATTGAATGAGGGTATATGTAAGTAGTAAATGATGTTCGCAAACACGTGTAGAACTGACTTGTAAAGATATATGTAAGGTATAATTATGATATGATGTTATGCTCATGAGAAGCTATGAGATTATTATGTGATTGATGGATGATTTAATATAGTTAATGATTTGATTATTATTATTCGATTGTCATATAGATTATTATGTGTACTCTATGTGATGGTAGAGTCAGGGGGCAGATAGTGATCATAGTGATGTATGAATGAAAGGATTCGTATGTTCTAACTTGGATTTTAGTAGTTATCTGGGAGGAATTAAAAGGTATTATTATTATTAGTGTATTTGGATATTGGATCTGAGTATATTATTTAGTTATTGTAATATTACTTATGGTTATTATTAAAGTTGATAGCGTAAGTGTCTATTAATTATTGAGTGGGAGAGGTAGGGAGTGTGAGTTGATGTAGAGTCTGAGATAGTGGAAAGGGGATTTGGGGGCGATGGAAGTGTATGTGTAGTGTATGGTGAGGATAGGGGGCCAATTTGAGTCTATATGTGATGAGTGAGTTGAGTAGTAATATAATGGGGTAAATATTATGGAGTTTTGGGATTATTCTGGATTATATTATTAATGTAAGTTATTAGTATGGATGTAGTGTGAAATTGTGGATGTTAGTGAGATTGAACGGAATGGTGATTGGAATGGATGTGAATATAATGTGATTGAGTCTGAGTCCTAGGAGGAGTGTGGAGTAAAAAATAATCTACGTTGAATTGATTAAATATAGAATTATATTATTGGTTATACGTAGGTGTCAATATAGTTAAATATAGTGGGGTTATGGCTAAGTTGGCATAGGTTTATTATGATATTATTATTATTATTATTATTTATTATTAATTGTAATTATTATTGATTAATAATTATAATTGTTGAATGATTATTATTCATTATTTATTATTATATCAATTATTAATTTATGTATTATATATGTTACACGAAAGTGAAGTTGTAAATAGTATTGGTAGTAGGCATTTAGTATAACAGTTTGGAATTTATTATATTATTAATTAATTGTAGATATATAATAAATTATATTGAAAAGCAGAGTTATTTAATGTTAATTATTTAATTATATATTAATTATGTATAGTATATTATTATAAATAATTAATGAAAATACAATATAATTAATTAATCATATTAATTAGGTATTGTCTTATGGATCAATTGATTTATTATTAATTATATAAGTGGATATATTATATTATTATTATTATTTATATTTTATTATATTTGAATATAACATTATTATTTATTATATTATTATTTATTATTATTCTATATAATTATTATTATTATTAGATTATTATTATTATTTATTAATTATTTAATTATTAATTATATTATTTAATTATTATTATATGATATTATTATTATCATTATTAATTATGTATATATTTAATTATAGTAGGAATTATTATTATTATATTATAATATGAATTATTATTGATTAATTATTATATATGATTAATTATTAATGATAATATTATTATTATTATTATTATTATATATTAATTATTATATAATTAAATTATATAGTTATAATGTATTATGAATGTTAAGTATATGAGTATTTAGTGAGTATAGAAATGTATAGTATGATGACCGATCCACGGTAGAAATAAATAGGGATTGTTAACAATGGAATTGGGACAATGGATATAAAAAAACGTCATTAATGTTATTATTAATGTATGCAGTGTAAAATTAACATAATCTGAGTCTCCATTGAAATAATACGTAACGGATCAGATGGAGTTAAGACTCCTATGTTATCACTAGTATATTAATGCAACGATATAAAACGCTATTATTTAAGTCATAAAGATAGAATACAGGTGCGGCACTAAGTATATTGGGATTGATTCCTCTAAATTAAACGAGTGTAGTTATTTATATTCATTGATTGACAATGAGTATGATAGTTATAAATTATTGAAGCACTAATGTGATTCAATATTAATATCTCTCAAGTATATTATTATGATTATTGTTACTCATAAGATGGCATCTCCCTCTCCTTGGGCGCTGTCCCCCCGGAGGCAATGATGTACTACTGATACATCTGAATATCTGATTATCTTCGTGATTAGCTGTAAGATGGTTATCAATATTCTGGTGCGTGAAAATTATTTAAAATAATGGTGTCGTGGGAATAACAACAACATGAACTACTAGCCAGATTGAAATATAAAAGATATGAATTATAAATGTCAGATAAAATAAAATAAATGCTAGATAAATATTAAATAAACTAACTGGATGATGGCAAAATTAATATAATGATGAATGCTCAATAAAATAAAAAAGCTACTGACATCAACATCCATCTACTAGTATGAGAATATAATATGATAATATTTTGCTTGTGTGTGTATGTGATTTTTCTGCAGTTCATAAAAACATCTAATTTAAATTAGTAGCAAGACTATCAATATATAATGTAATTTTTTTCTGTTGTGATTGAAAATTTACAAATTAAGTAACGTTTGAAAAATTTTCGGAGGGACTTTTCACATGAGCAATTGTCAATCTGCTCTTCCATTGATGTATAAAGTAACATATCTCATTAAGATAGATATGTTATAGATCTTAATCCTTAGTTTACTTACATTTTGCTTAAAGTAGTTTATTTACCTATCACTATTTTTTAGAAAGTATTATTGAGGAATTTTTTAAATATTTTTATTTCTTTAAATTTTGTTTATATGTATTTTCGCCAATTATGTATATGTATAATGTAAAATATTTAGTTTTATTGCAGAGAAGTACGAATTGAATCTTCGACTACGTTTTATTACGAAATTAAAAGACTAATGGAGCTGTGTTCCGGTGCTCCTACATAGTGTTTCGGAGAATACAATTGTCATAGTATCAGGTTTGCCTCTTTTCAAAGAACACCTCGCACACTTAGAGCGGACTTCTAAGCATAAACTCATAGCCTTTATTCCCATGAGCAAAGGCCCATCTCCTCTATTTAACATGTATACGCCTAAAAATAATACGATCAAACAATTGACGAATAGTAGTAACAAGCCTACGTTCAATGAATCAATTATTTTGCAA
>JABUQX010017601.1:0-15730 GCA_015478945.1 Trachelipus rathkii | reverse complement strand
GATACAACAACTAATACAGTCTATATGAAAACGTACAAGAAGTTAAAAGGTACTAAACACTACGTAGTTCACTTTGAAAATACGTAATGTAAAGTTATTTAAAAGATACAACTTGATCTTGAATGCAAGATACACAAGTTTTAGAATGTCAGCGACTCAGATGTATAAAGTAAAGACGAATTTTTAATAAAATAATGTACAACTACGAATCTAAAACGTCATGAAGTTTTAAAAGATACAACAACTACGGTCTTGAAAAACGTCATGAAGTTTTAAAAGATACAACAATTACTTTTCATAATCACCTAAACATAAGTAACTAAACGAAGAAACGCAATTTCAGTAAATATTAAACAACTTAAGGCTATTATATTCACGTTACTCACTATTCTCTTATCTGTTGCTACTTAATCCCACAACTTTTAAATTACCTTCTAATCCTCTAGTTAATAACTATAATATATCATCTATATAAAACGTCAAAACAATTAAAAAGAATCGTTTATTTGATAAAAGTTTATTATTATCATCTTTTATTACTATAAAAGAAAATTATTAAAGCTCTTAATAACAATCAACCTTATTCAAATTTATTATTTTTAAATTTTCTTCGCTAAATTATTAAAGAGTCAGAGATACCGAAGAAAGTCCCCCTATGCTTATATAATTATATATATATATAGTATATATATTAATTATCTATATCTATTATATATAAATATAATTATATATTATATTATAAAATTAATAATAATTAAAATACTTAATTCCTACTATTTAATTTGTATATGCTATAATTTCTTATCTCATCATCCTCTATCCTATATCTCATATATATCCCATATATTATCTCTATCTCTATCTCTATTTTCATCTCATACTCTTCTATCTTATTTCATCTACTTTATCTCTTCTTATATATCTAACTTCTCTCTTCTCTATATAAGAGCAGATCAGAGACGAGATCGGTAGTAATCGATGACGAGAGAGAGCAGACGAGAGAAGGAGAGACAGACAGACAGAATCAGATCAGATCAAACAGATCGGAAAGAGAAATCGAAAGTCAAGAAAGAGAAAGAGAAAGAGAGAAAAGAGAGAGAAAGAGAGAATAGAGAGAGAAAGAGAGAAGAAGAGAGAGAGAGGAGAGAGAGAGACGCGAGAAAGAGATAGAGAGTGAATAGAGACAAACACAGAGAGTAGATAGAGCAAGACCTACAGAGAGAGAGAGAGAAAGAGAAAGAGAGAGAGAGAGAGAGAGAGAGAAGAGAGAGAGAGAGAGAGAGAAGAGAGAAGGAGAGAGAGACAACAGACAGACAGACGACAGACAGACAGACAGACCAGACAGACAGAACAAACAGACAGAGAAGAGAGAAGAGAGAAAGAGAGAGAGAGAGAGAGAGAGAGAGAGAGAGAAGAGAAAGAGAGAGAGAGAGAGAGAGAGAGAGAGAGAGAGACAGAGCAGGAACAGACAGACAGACAGACCAGACAGACAGACAGACAGACAGACAACAGACAGAGAGAGAAAGAGATAAGAGAGAGAGAGAGAGAAGAAGGAGAATGAGTGACTTCTCCTCTCTCTTCTGGAAGAGAGATGGACGTGCACTCCGTCATCTCCTTCTCAAGAGAGAGGTATCCGATCATCGAGGATCAAGAGAGAGACGAGAGAGAGAGACTAGACTGCACAGACCAGACGACAGATCAGACAGACTCCATGACAGTACCAGACATGACCCCAGTAGATCCATACAGAAATGAGGAGTAGGTATTCGATCTCGCAGATGTACGAGACGTATCGCACGACCTCACGATCATGTCCAGACGAGTGAGTAAGAGAGAGAGAGAGACGACAGTACAAGACGCAGAGCGTTGAGTGAGCATGTATGCAGACAACGAAGAGAAGATTGGCTTTTGGAAAAGTATAAAGCGAAGAAAAGAGAATTAGAGCTATATATGAGTAAATGTAGATACAGAGAGAGGAAAGATGCAGAGAGAGGCATGACCCGAGAGAGAACCCGTCCCATGCCCTCCTTTGTCTATAATTCTATATCCTAGAGAGAGTAAAGAGAGAGAAGAGAGAGAGAGAGAGAGCAGAGAGTAGAATGAGATGATATATTCTGATATAATGATTGAGAGAGATCGCTTATATGATTTACTTATTTACACGTGGTTCTTTTATGAGATGTTCTCGAAATTTTATAATCTTATCTCACACATTGAACCTTTTTATTATTATAATGATCTTTAGTAATTTCTAGTGCAGCTTATAGTCACGCTCACTTTACATAATTTTCTTATTTTGGTGTATGTAATTTATTTTAATTACTTAATCGTAATATTAATTTAATTATTAATCTATATCTTATTATTTATTGATTTCATCATTTAATATTATTATTATATCATCTATATGCTATCTTATATTAATATATTCTCATCTATTATTCTCGTAATTATTTAATTTCAACGATAAACTTCATTTTCAGCTATTAATATTTATTTCTCTATTAATTATTTTGGTAAAATAGATCACATTTTCTCAGTTTCTTTATTTTTAGGTCTATGTGGGGTTGGTGTTTGTGCAATTAAGTTTTCATTCTATTATTCATTATGAAATTTATGTGTAGTTTATTTTCTATCAATTCATTATTAAATTGATTTCATTAACTTTATCTAATTATAATTATTTTTTACTCATTCTCGCTATTATTTATATCTATTATTTATACTTATTATTTATTTATTTCATTATATTATTATAATAATTATTATTATTATTATTATTAATTCCATTTATTATTATTTTTATTTCATTATTTTATTATTCCGGCTCCGAAAACCCATTATTACTCCGAAAATACCATCTTATGTTTATCTATTATTATTAATTATATATTACTCTATTACTTACATATTATTATTTAATTTTATTATTATTTTAATTATTATTATTATTATATTTATCATTATTAATTATGATTATTATATTACTATTAGTGGGAAAAATTGTTCTTAGGTAGGCACTATTACTGTATATACTTGTTTAGTTTTGGGTATTTTGATTTAGTTCTCGCGAGTCTGAATTAGAATTCATTATAATATTCATGAGTGGTAGCTAAGCTAGTGAAAGATTTTGCGATAATCTATAAACTGATTATATATAAGAATATCACTTGCTGGATGCTGTCCCATAGCTAGAGTACTATACAGATAATGAATATAATACACACATAACAATATAAATAATATGTCATATTCAACTACAATTAGACTACATATAGCGATATAGGAAATACATTTATTTGTGATAATCCTCTCAGGTAATAATTATTGGATTGTACAATGTAAAAAATAAAAAAATATATAAAAAATAATATATATTAATAATTATAATGTAAAGATAGAAAGCTATTTAGTAGACTTTTTTATTGAGTTTCTTTACTCGTTAAAATATTAAAGACTTTCTTTTAAAATTTTTTTTATTTTTTTAACTTAAAAATTTACCCATTATGGATGTTGCACGATGGAGAGATGGGGTTCTCGGCTGCGTGGGGAATTTCGGGGTAGATGTTAAGTTCGTGTCGAGGGTGTGAGGAAACTGCGCTGTTTTGTTTAGTGGAGGTGTCTGGGTGGGAGGAGTTCCTTTGTTCGGGCCTGTGTTGCCAATATTCAGGGTATAGGAAAAATACCTACATTATGAAAGTTGATACGCCCTCACGAGATTTATAGAGTTCTCCTCTTTTGTAGTGTGTGCCGACTCTAGAACACAAAAATATATATATTTTATTATCATTTCCTATGCTCTATAATTGGTCAGGATCTCCTCATAATGTCTTTTTTTTTGATTCAAAGAGATATGGTGAGTTGATCATATTTTTTAGAGAGAATACATTATACTAACCTATTATTTATATATTTTAATTTTTTATTTATTTTTTTTTCCTTTTTTCTGGCAGTCTGAACTTTGCAAATTATGAGGTATCACCATTGTATTCCGTTTTCTTAATATAGTAGCATTAATAGTTTTTTTAAATAAGATAAATATGGAATCTTGTTTTAAAATTTAAATAGACATTGAGCTGAGTCCTAATATATAAATTATATATTAATATATTATATAATATATTATAATATATATAAATATCTATATATATTTATATATTAATATTAATATATATATTTATAATATATTAGATATATATCCTATATATATTTAACTATTATTAATATCTATAATATATTACCATAATAACTCTCAGTTACCCAAAATACAATGATGCCTAAATGGGTAAATTTCACATCACTAGGACCGTGTAAAAATGCACCCTACCCCATGAGAAACCTAATAATATAATATTATACACCAAATAATAACAGTTATAATCAGATAGTATCATCAAAAGAGAATTCAAATGGTCACAGTTTATGGGTAAGTTAGTATCCACATCACAGACCTATATATAAATTTTTATAAGAAAACATAAACCTAACGTAAACTAGATACTAGAGGGTAGATGAGGTAAGGGTGTAGGTTATATTATAATATATTTATTAGGTATATATATATAGTGAGGTTATATATCGAGCGTGAGATAGGGATCAAAATTCCTAGTCGAAGCGACCCGATAAAAAATACACTATGAGAGAAGATGAGTAGCGTTTATCACAGTCAGTATATAGATTAAGTGAAGTGCAGAGAAGATAAAAATCAAAGCACTCCCGCCTAAGAAGGGCTCACACATGAGAGTAACTATATAGGAGCAACTTGTCGATATATAATATAAATATATTAATAATACGCTATTCAGTTAGTAAAATAGTATAGCTACTCAACACAAATGATTGCGCCATATAGAGAGGTTATATATATATATAGGTTTCCACGTGGTAACTCATTAAGGGCACCTCACTATATCCAGACACGGTAATGAGATCGCAGTTGACGCAGGACAAGGTAGGACCCCAGACACTGCCACGACACCCCGTGGAAGACACGATTTATAACGGGTCCTGGATAGCACATTAGAGGCGCACCCACAACGGCTACCCTCTATCCTGCAACAATACGGACTAGCGGACGTACAAAGGAGAGGGGCAAAAAAAACAAAATAAAATCACTTGGAGTGAGAACAATCAGGAGAGAGGTGCAATCGAAATTCCACCAAGTGATGTCACGCCATCATCGTGAAAAGATCAAATTACAGCGCAACTCTCTTAGTGTTGGAAAGACCGGCTATCAGAGTGTCGCCACGGCTTAAAAAAAGAGAGATTAAGAATAATGAATGAACAATGATGGGCCATTCGGAGCGAGGTGGAGTAGTGTGTGAGCGTGACCACGAGAATGAATGAGGCACCTGCCTTGGAAGGAGAAGAAGGAGATAGTACAGGTGGACCCGAATTTTGGGCCAAAAGGTGGTCTTTAACGCTTGGGAAGTTGTCGCGTATATATCATACTATGACGATGACGGAGAAGGTTCGCTGACACATGCAATATGTTCATGTGAGCAAGAGTGAGAGCGAGTCGTGCTGTTTAGTGCACGGTATAGATTTCTAGGTCCAGGCGAGGCAGTGATCGGGGCCTATACCGAATCGAGTGTGATTCTGTAAAGTAAGCATAAAAACTTGCATAAAAGACGTACTCATGCTTCTTATAGTACTTGTCTATAGAGTATCTCTAAACATTATAAGTTTAAATTTTAATGACCGTATTTTACAAGAACAAAACACACCCACAACGATCTATCACAAAATATAAAATATATATACAGACCAGATACATTACACAGTTTATTATAGTATCACAAATTTAACACAAAAACAAGCTTTCTTTTATATTATATATACTATACCGAATGTGTAAAACTGAACGTACAAACAGTTTAACACACAGATTAATAAGACCGATAAAAAGAAATAAAGAAAATAATTATGTACAGACCAAACTATAACACTCCACCGTCATATAGATAGAAATAACTAACTAAATAACAAAACTTTCAAATCAATTAACTATCCAAGCAGATAAAAGTACACATAAAAATCTCAACGAAACCTTACTCACCGACTTTTTCAAGGCAATATCTAAAACATATCAATGCTTATAATTTAAAATTACATAGTAAATATTAAACAAAAAGTCTTAGCATACATCACTGTTCTATTATCGACAAAGAATAATGCAAAAACGATAACAAATGTTTTCACCATACAATTCGTATATTTAAAAAAATATTAAAAAAAATTTTAAATATAATAATTATATCCACCGGAAGGACATATGCTAGTATAGTGGATTGCAAATTTATAACGGAGTGCTTGCCGTGAAGAAGCGCGAATTGCCATAATGCTGCTATACCTAATAACATAATAAAAGTTTTGAATAAAAATATTCAACGCTAACATATATTTTAACTGATTTTAAGCAGTATAGGTAATCTAAAATTAACAACACCCTCTGCAGTCCCATAACCATCACCCGCTGTGATGCTATTGAACTATTGATTCAGTCAATATTTGAGTATAATGTTTGAGATAACATACATAAAAATAAGTGTTCTCTTATATTACGAATGACTAATCGAATATATGCTTAAACCAACAAAGTTTTTACGATCAATAAAGATATAACATATCATAAAAAATATAAAGCAACTAAAAACAGAATATAATTGTACCAAATGCATAACTAACTACTCCGCGTAATGAATAATCGCCGCTAAACATCTGAAGATTCGCCTAATTATAAGGTAGTTAAGCTATCAGTATAACATACCTCGATAATGTTTTCCATTTTTTTCGCGCATATTCAGCAGCACAGGGTAATGCGTATTAATTAACAAACAATACCTTAACAAGTGACGATTCTATCAAAGATTACAAACATCTTGTGACTATGAGGAATTGACACTATTCATTTAACGTTGGTACTCAAGTTTCGAGTATTACATCAATTTAACTGCCTTGATAATCGAAGACTGAAAAATCTAGGGCAACGTAACATTACTCAACAAAAACTTAAACTAGGCTCACGTTTCTAACAAAAACATCATCGTCAGTTAACCAGTAATATCTTACAAAAATCATCATTTTCCGTACAACAAAAACATTTGTCAATTTCTTTTAATATTTTAACATAAATCCTTACTTACGAACATAACAGTTTTTTCATTAAACAAGAGTATCTAAAGCAAACATTACCTTCCGAGAGAAAATCAGGGGATGCCGCCCTTGAAAAGGGTGAATCCTGCGAGGGGGGATCACCCCGAAGGGTGTAGCGGGCTTTGGGTCAAGCGACAGGGGCTGAGGCTTAGACCCTTCGGGTGGTTTGATTTATGATTTACTGATTTAGTATGTATAACATGACAATTTTAGTAAAATTTTGACCTTAATCAATATTCAATAATTCAATAGATAATAGATCAATAGTCAAATGATACAACTGGTCAGGAGGGTAGATGGATGGTGTTTGATTACTGATTTATGCTTTAGGGTATGTAACAAAACGTTTAATAAGTTAAGTTAAAAAATAACAATAAAAAGAATAAGAAATTTTATTTATTTTATTTATTTATTTATTTTATTTATATATTTATTTTTTTTATTCCTTTGATGGGAATAAGGATAAATTTCTCCAAAGTTCAACGTCCTTCTTAGTCAATTCTTGAAGAGGTACCAAAAATTGATAAAATCATATGGAATTAAATCGAAAATATCCAAATCAAGAACTTAAATGATTATATATATATTATATATGATAATATATATATATATATATATTATATAATATATATAATATAATATACTATATATATATTATATATATATATATATATAATATATATATAATATATTATATATATATGATATATATATAATAATATATATATATTTAGTGATGGGACGATTAATCGTCATCCGATCATCGGGCAATCGGCATATTTTTTTACATCGTCATCGTCATCGTCATCGGAAATTTCGCGATTATTTTGCCGATTAATTGAACAAATATTAGGAATTTTGAATAATATTAAAACTCCATAATAATAATAATAATAAAATAATAATATAATAATAATAATAATAAAATATAATAATAATAATAAATAAAATGAATAATAATAATAGTAATATAATAATAAATAATTATATATATATATTATAATATATATATATTTATATATTATATATATATATATATATATATATATATAAATACTATATATATATATATATATATAATATATATATATAATATATTTATTATATATATATATAATATTATATATATATATTTATATATATATATTTTGCTTATGGTATGTATGACATTCCAGTGCCTATGGTTCGCCTTTCTGTTATGCTTTCATATCCACCCATCTTTTATACACATATCATATACACATACTTATATCTCACACCCCACTTCTAGATGTCTAGGACAACATCTTACAGACATCCCTATCCCTTATAACCATACGTGTAGGGAAAAAGAATTGCCCACATCGTATGTCCTGCGTTTCGTAGAAGGCGACTAGGGGGACCGTGGTAGTTACGGTGTGCTGACTTACTACACATATCTTTTGGTCCAGGAATGCTAATGCATGCCTGGAGAAGGTCGGTGATCGCATAAGCGCCCTTCATCCTTCGGCGAAAAAAGTTATGAATTGTATCTGTATATGAAATGTCAGAGGAATAAATGTTGAGGAGATGACTAGGAGGTGATGGATGTATTTATAAAGGGCAAATTTGATTTGCTCGCTGTGACTGAACAAAGATGAAAGGAAACGGTGAAAAATGAGTGGTGTTTGGATGTGAAATGGTTTGTGTTGCTGGGGGAAAGGAATGAGAGGGATAGAGGATTTGCAATTCTGATGAGTGAGTTAGTGGTAGAGAGCTATGGTAGATTTGTGTGTGTGAGGACTAGAAGTCTAAAGGTGTTAAATTTAAGTTTGGAAAGGTCAAAAATTTGTGTGGTTGCGACATAAGATCCATCTGAAGGTAATGTTGAAAAGAGTACGATTCAAGGATTTTTTTTTTACAGTTGTCACCACCACTCACGGGCATAGCCCTAGTAGTAGGGTACCCATTTTGCACACATTTTTTTTTACCCCCAATTTTTACTCCAAATTGGAGACCTACCTTGGGGTAAAAAAATGATAACCCAAATTTTTAAAAAACCCTTTTTTTTTTGAAAAAAACCTTTTTTTGGGGGGACTTTTTTGGGGGGGGGGAACCCCCCCTTGAACCTTTTTTGACCTTGACCTTTTTGACCCTTGACGCTTTTTTGAGCCCAAATTTTACCTTCCCTTGACAACTTTCTGAGCTGCGAATTTTTTACAACCTCGCTGACCTTTTGACCTTTACCTTTTTGGGCTTGACCTTTTTTGAGCCCAAATTTTTTACCTGACCTTGACCTTTTTGGGCCTTTACCTTTTTGGGACTTTACCTTTTTTCGCCCAACCCTTTGGTCTTCCATGGGTCATTTTTGGCCCACGGTATTTTTTGACACCTCTCGTATATTTGCATATTGTAATTTACATCTTTCGACTAAAAATTTTAAATTGAGCGAAATATTATGACAAAAATTTAAATATTGAGAGTTACACCTCATATAATTATTTTTGTAATAGATATCCCTTATAAAATATTATATTTGATAATAGTAACTCTACCTATATTATTATATTTAGAGATATCTCCTATATTCTTATACGGCTATATAACCCTATTAAATATATATATTATTATAGTATAACCTCATTCGTGAAAGAAAGGGTTGGCTATGATACCATTAAATACTGGATATATGAGTGACTATAGTATTATACTCTTAAGAAATCAAAATACGTTATTATACGTGTATATAATTATATAACTGACTCACCCTATATATTTATAAAGCCCTATATAATCACTCATACTTATAATTTTTTACTCGGAACCGGTGAGGTATACTCATAAATAATATTTATAATATATAATAATATTATATATATATATCATCAACTCATGATATATATATATATGTAAATTTTTATTATGATCTAATCCTATTATGGAGTGACTTTAAGCTACCTATTTATTTTGTATGATCGTATATCCATAGGTTATTGAACCATAACACTTGACAGTTATACCTATATTAGAGGTTACTATTTTATTTGCCACTATACTAGGTTTTTATATATGGCTCTAAATACCCCATTTTGGTTCTTATCCCACTGAGGTTCAAATTGGTACCAATACTCATGAGGAAATATTATGACCATACCTCTTTATTGAGTATATATTACCTATGAGTCAATAATTTTTGATCACCACGATCATATAGTTAATATATTATCTATTCTCTGTGTATATTATAAGGACTTATTAGTCATCTTATTATTTTATGATATATATTGATCTATATTTATCCTTATGTATTGAGATATCTCCTAATAGATATATATTCTCAAGCTCTCCTTTTAACGTGTGATCGTCTTTATATTACTCCCCTCCTGTTGTGCGAGAGGGGAACCCAGAGTTTGACCCGGCACTACAGTGAAAATATTCTCTCAATAAGCTTTTCATGTCGGCGGACTTATATGTCCCCAGTATTTTGATGTCTTAACCCTTGTTTGACATGATATTTAGCCTTTGACCTTACCACTTACATGGGTCATTTTTTGCCACCAAACAGCATAAACTCCCTGCACATAGGCCATACCCTAAGAACATGAGTAATACACAAACCAAATACACCGTCACGAAGAGTACTTAGTGATGTTTATAGTGTTCTATGAGTATTAGATGAGTGCCAGGTGAGTTCCAGTGACTGCCAAGTGAGTGCCAATGAGTGCCAATGAGTGCCAAGTGAGTGCCACATAGTGCAGTGAGTGCCACATAGTGCCCAGTGAGTGCCAATGAGTGCCAACTGAGTGCCACTTTTTTCAAAGCCTTTTAGCCTCCCCTGAGGCTAGAATAGCCCTAATAGGGGTGTCTACCCCTAGGAAATAAGGTATGAGGAATCGATTGTTGTATATTACAATCTGCTAGAATGCTTTCTACTATGAGTTAGTATTTTTAAAACACTTATAAGCACTTACACTCTCCATAGGACACTTACATAAACCAGTATACCTACACTCACACCCACACACAGGTACACTTACATTTACACTCACACACTCGATATTTTGATGTCTCAGCATTAATGCCTCAGCATTAATGCCTCAGCATTTATGCCTCAGCATTGATGCCTCCACTTTGAATGTCTCAGATTGATGCCTCAACTTCGGAAGGTTCATCCTTTGATGACTCATCTTTGTGACGTCATCTTTGATACCAACTATATTGATGATTCATCTTGATGAAATCACCTTTGATGGCTCATCTCTTCCCACATCATAGAACAAAGAGAATATTAATGTCTTCGCGAAGGTCATAAGGTTGCCCACCAGGGCGCAGCAAGCCCCCTCCGCGCAAGGATGGAGGCCCCGCACCCACAGGTGCGACCCGCCGCGCGAAATGAAAAATTATATATACTATAAGTGGCATTTCCATTTTTATTTCATTACTTAACATTTCAAAGAATTTCGTTTCAAATAAACTACGAGTCATTCATTTTTATTTTCTACTTAAACCATTTTTATTAAAAACATTTTCGCGAAACCTAAAACTGTAACTCATTACAGACCAATTATTTAACACATATATTTATCGACTCCTTTGAAATAATTTCTACTTATACTTTTTCAGCCTAAGTTTCCAAAAACATTGAATGTCTGTAGAATAAATTCAGAGTTTCTGGATATATAAACATTCATTTTTACTACAATTGTACGAAATTTTAGGTAAAAACATATACTTACATACCTAAAGCAGTAAAGCAGTAAAACAAAGACGTGTTATTACCTAACACCTAGGGGATTAGTATGCCTTTGTTTTACTGCTACTGCTTTAACTTTCTGCTTTACTGCTTTAACTCATGTTTTTACTGCTTTAACTTTCTGCTTACTGCTTTAACTCATGTTTTTACTGCTTTAACTCTGCTTTACTTACTGTTTTAACTCTCTGCTTTACTGCTTTGACTCATATATTTATTAAACATTATGTTTTCTTGTTATATTTTTTATTTGTTTTAATACTTTTTATTTATTATTTCTATTTTTATTTTTGTTTTATTACTTTTTATTTTAAATTTGTAATGTATAAGAATAAAAACACACAAGAGTTTCTGTGTTATATAAACATGTTATTTTATAAAATTGCTACGAAATTTTATTAAAAACTTATACTTTACATACCTT
Organism: Trachelipus rathkii; assembly: GCA_015478945.1. NCBI lineage: Eukaryota > Metazoa > Arthropoda > Malacostraca > Isopoda > Trachelipodidae > Trachelipus > Trachelipus rathkii. The sequence continues at coordinate 3,443 of JABUQX010017601.1, read as the reverse complement.
AAAGCAGTAAAGCAGTATAAAACTAATAGAGGTGTTTATTACCTAACGACCTAGGTGATTAGTATTGCCTTGTGTTTTACTGCTTTACTGCTTTAACTTTCTGCTTTACTTGCTTTAACTCATGTTTTTACTGCTTTAACTTTCTGCTTTACTGCTTTAACTATGTTTTACCGCTTAACTTTCTGCTTTACTGTTTTTAACTCTCTGCTTTACTGCTTTAACTCAATATTCGATTAACATATGTTTATCTTTTTTGATTATCTTTTTATTTGTTTTAATACTTTTTATTTATTATTTCTATTTTATTTGTTTTAATACTCTTTTTATTTTAAATGTTAATGTAAGAATAAAATAACCACTATGTTCGGCCATATAAAAATTGTTATTTAATAAAATTGTTACGAAATTTATTAAAAACACTAATATACTTTACAAACCTTAAAGCCAGTTTAAATGCAGTAAAACTTGATTACTAAACACTCAGGGATTAGTATGCCTTGTTTTACTGCCTTTACTGCCTTAACTTTCTGCTTTACTGATTAGTTTTAGTTTTACTGCTTTAACTCTGCTTTACTTCTTTAACTCATCTTTACTGCGTAATCTCTGTTTTACTGTTAACTCTCTGCTTTACTGTTTTAACTCTCTGCTTACTCGCATGTGCACCACCTGCGATGTTATCGCAAGCCTGTATTTTTTTAAACTATATATATGTATTTCTTTTTAATTTAATATTATTTAATTTAATATATATTATTATTTATTTATTGATATTTATATTATTATTTATTATATATTTTTATTTATTTATTAATATTTTATATTAATTTTTATATATTATATATTACTTTATTTAAGTATTTGTATTTACTCATGCCTATTGTTATATTATTTATTAGAACACACATACACACACACACACACACCACCACACAACACACATACTACACTCAATACATATCTAACACATCAATCATATAACTCACACATCATCAAACCACATATACCACTATACACATTTATAATCACATCATAGGTCTGATGTTCTCTTATCTATCTAACATTCATCACATTTTTGCCGACCTATGACACATGCTCAACGAAATTGTATCTACTCAGGTCGACCGTGACCACTTCGTATACACTATTTTAGTGTTAATTGATGGATACACCACAATGACTAGCACTCCACCACAATATCTTATCTTTATATACAGTAGGTGCCAATCATCACAGGGGAGATGAACTTGAATGCAGACATATTATATTCACTATGTATCGTATCTTATTCTTTCTAGAGCCTTTTTGTGCATGAATATCTTTTCTTTACATAATTTACTTTCAATCATCTCCACCACTCTATCAACAGTCAGAGGTTAACTTACCGATAAATCCTGAGATATAGCATTAGCAGTACTATATATTCTATAGCGAACGTAGCCGATATATCAGAAGTTTACTCTCCAAGTACCACTATCATATCGTAAGATTTTAATATCTACAATAAACCAGCGTAAATTATGGCGTATCGTACATGCACTCAGAGAGATTATCAGCACACGCACACACACAACCAGACGCACACATCACATATACAACAGTAATTAGCGTAATAAATAATTATTATTAAAACCAATAATTTAATTTGTTTTATATACTAACAAGACATACTTAGATATAATTAATGATAGTACTCATTCACAAATACATAATCTTTATATTATTTCAAAGATTTACTTTAATAAATTTCTAATGATTTTAGAAATTGCGTTACGATAATCTATGGAACAAAAAGAACTTCATTTGATATATGGTGATATAAATTTCATGATCTGGAGATTTGGAATAACGTTTTTGTTAGTAGAATTTACATGTTAACTATTCGAAAGTTTGATAAATAATCTATAAGATCTTTATAGCGATAAAAAATTTTATGAAAATTAAATATAAAAAACATATATTGTTACGTACCTGCCGACTAAAGTACTTGTGTAAAGTCCAGCACCCGCGCGAGGAACACCATCGCTCCACCGATTAAGCTACTAGGTGACTGCCATGTTAATATGTCATTCTCTGACGGTGCTATAAACAGCTTTATATATGAAATTCATTTATAGGCGAATGATAATAAGTATGAATAACAAGGTATATATAACACAGAATAATAAGGTATACTTACCTTCCTGCTTATTCAGTAGAACACTGTTCGATTACATTGACTCTAAGAATAAAACATTCCTGTTAAAAGTATCTTATATTGTAAAGATAAGACTAACGATAATGGTAATTCTCACTATTAATCGAATCTCTATTTGTGGATATGTGTTTCCAGCTCTCGAATTATGTGTATAAAGCTAACATTATTTGTATCTATAGGATAATTGTTCTTTTTAGATGGATTGTAAATTTTGTATATGGCGGGTTTTCATGTGTCAATTTTATATATTTTTATTTATTATATGCTACTGTTAAAATATTTTTCTAAATTTGTGATTGCGAGTCACACTTCTAACGTACATAAGTGAGGCACAGAAATCTACAGCCTATTAAACTCTACTTGTGAACACGATTAAATAATTGTATACACATGTATCGATTATCTCATTCTGTTAATCTTTTTGTTTAATATATGTGTTGATAAGAATAAACTACTTTAGTCTAAAGTTTAGGCAGATAGAAATGCGTCTATATTATAGGATCACCCGGGGCGATTGTATATACTTGGACATTCGCGGGCTGTCACAGCATATAATTATTTCGAGACTGAGTCCCCTTGTTTTCTCTGAGCGTGTGTAGAGTGAGAGATACGTGGAGTAGACTCCAGAGCTTCTAACCTCCATTAGGCCCTAAATTTAGAGACCCTGTTCATATTTATATAGAGAATATAAAAATCTCTTCTATGGGGTAATGTAGGGTATGAACGGAGCGTGAGCGGTGATAGAATTCGCGTCCCCAGCAAGACGCAGAGGGCACAAAGAGAGGTGAGATAGATTACCACGTGCTAAGGGACGTGAAGAATCGAATTGTTTAATATAAACTTATATAGTGTGTTATGAAACTATTTATTGTCACTAAAATAACTAGAACATAATAGCATAACAAATATTGCTCGGTTAATCCTCTTAGACCGTAATAGTATGTTTGGCCCTAGTGTTATATGTGGCAATAGAGCTAAACACAGGCAAATATATTTCCTATAACTGTGGTGAGATCTGTGGGAATTTGTTCGTGTGAGAATTTTACCTTCTCATCTTTAATAATTGTTTCTTTTATCATGAAACACTTCCGTAAGATGTGATTAGCTTTGCGCGAGATGAGTTATTCTCTGTCGGGTTCCATTTGGTAATAGGTGTACCGAACTTTGTTCTCATGAAAAAAATTGTTGTATATCCTAGTACCGAGGGTTTCAATATTTAAGAAATGGTTCTTGGGTGTGCTTTTAGTGT
>JABUQX010017600.1:45000-69899 GCA_015478945.1 Trachelipus rathkii | reverse complement strand
ACTTCCCCTCTAATATCTGTGTAATTGACTACCGTCATATCTTTATGTTCTGTGGAAGTCCTCAAGATTACACTCCATTCAGAAAAGAAACGTTATTATTATTATTATTTATTATTATTATTATTATTATTATTTATTATTATTATTATTATTATTATTACATATACATATTATTATTATTATTATTATTATTATATATTATTATTATTAGGTATATTAGGTGTGAGTAAGAATGATAAAGTCGAGGAATGAACTTGAGAGATGTAGTAGTTGTAGTAAATAGAGAGAAAAATGAAAGTATGTTGAGATGGTCTGGTCATGTAGAGCTGATGAATGATAGTCGGCTGGTTAAATGGATGTATAGTAGTGAGGTTGTAAACCGACCGGCTGGGAGACCAAAGAGAAAGTGGATTGACGGTGAATCTAGAATGTCTGAAGAGAGAAATGTGAGTTTGGCAGAGTATGAGAATAAAGTATACAGAGTGAACATACATTTTTTGTATAAAGGCTGCTGTGGGCCTACTTGGAAGCCGATGCAACCCTTACATTGACGATTTACCATAGAGGGTTCCGCCGCGGTCCCATGAAGCTCTAGAGTGGGATTTTCTGTCTGAGACGAGTTTCACCACCACGAAGAGGGCAAGGCTGGGCTTCTTTCGACTTTTGTTTATATTCTTCTACTTGCGTTTTCTTTCCATGCATTATAATCTTACCCCAGTCTTGGGGGTGCTAAGATAAAGAAAGAAATTACATATATACATATTATTATTATTATTATTATTATATACATATATATTATTTATTATTAAGCATACATATACATAAAGATGAGGCCACATTGAAGAAGTGGAAGATGAACTTCAGAAAAGTCATGCTGCTAGATAATGATGCTTTTGGTTCACTTCTTCGGAAAAAGGGAAACAGATACCTGAATTGGAGATCAACTAATAATTGCTTATTTTATTGTAGGTCAGAAAGGGAATATTTTTTTCATTTATCAGTTGCAGTGTTTATTGTAGTGTTGTAAATTATTTATAGAATACTAAACACACAGTTCCTTGTCTAAGGATTCCTATATATATCTTTTTTTATCTGGTTATCCTTTTAACCTAAATGCTCATTAATAATATATATATTTTTTTAATGACTGGTTGAATCCCATTTAAAATGAATGAGTCATTAGAAGATTTTACCACATCAACGGGATTCGAACACTGAACTCATGCTATATTAGAGTTAACAGTAATCTGGATGGCTTTGAACCACTATTGTGGCCATCCACGTCCTTCCCCAAAAGAACGATTCAAATGTAGTTCTAAAGCAACTGCTCTTTCCCCATCCATATAACATATTTCCAAAGGCCTCTTCATATTATATTACACAATATGTTAAGATTTACTAAATTAACAAAAGTACTTAGCATTTTTTGTTTTTCATTTCCAATGAGACTATCTTAAAAATTTCATATTGCATCAATGTAGTTAGTTAGTTTGTTGCTTGCTTCTCGAACCTGTATCCCATGACTAGAGAGAGTCTATTATCTGCCTGGGTAGGGTCCATTACAGTAAGAATAAGTTACATTTCCAAACTATGCGATTATAATACAAAGACATCAGCTAATAGCATACTGCTTTTGGGCGACCCATTTAGAAAATTTTAGCCAATGTAATGTGTTTCGTATCCACTGAATGGGACCCCCTGCTAGAGAGCATGAGAGAGGTGTGACTAGGTGTGCACGTATGTATGGTGTATGTATGTATGTATGTATGTATGTAGCTGTATGTGAACTGAAATTATACTCAAGACACTAATTTATGTTAAAGTGGCATACTGTCTCATATATAAAATTCTTGAATTGTTTATTTAATACCTAGTAATAGAATTAAGAATATAATGGAATTCATGAATGAATAATATACTTTAATACAATTAAATGAGATTTGTTACACAAGCAATATTTACAAGCCATGGAAAATCTTCAAACTGAGGTTCTGATCATTTATAACTGAATTTTTAAAGTCCCAACTATATCTGTTTAGATTTCTAAAAACTGGTTATGATAATATCAAATTCGACTGTGTGTAAGTAAATGATATGATTATTTGAAATGAATAGTGTTTTAAGTTATGTTAAGTTTATATTGGAAGCTTTTATTACATATAAAATATCCACTACTATTACTCAATGTAACTTGGACAACTAAGAGTTTATCCAGGTAAAACCATAAATTACCTCAATTGAAGTTAAAATAAATTAAAACTGATTGAAACAATTAAATATTAATTACTTCTAGAAAATTTAGATTAAAAGGCTGTAAAAAGGCTGATTAGTTTCTTTTAAATAGTTGTATATAAGACTCGAGAATAGTCACTTGACTAATGCTTAAAATAAGAACAGCATCATTCAAATAAATAGTCGGGTCCAGTTTCAGTGGAGGATTCTTAATAATAATAACCTCTTAAAGATCATAACCCTATAAATTCATACTGTTGAGTTTATCCTTGAAGAATTGAGAATGGTTTCTTGTTGGGCCTCTATTCTTTATAAAATTCACAGTATGATGACGAAATTATTATTATTATTATTATTATTATATTATTATTATTATTATTATTATTATTATTATTATTATTATTATTATTATTATTATTATTATTATTTTAGATATATATATATATTATTATTATTATTATTATCTTCCTTTCTATTGCTGATTTAAGAAAGTATATATATCAGAAGGTGAGAAAAAGTAGTAGAAGACACATATTATTATTATTATTATTATTATAGTATATTATTATTATTATTAGCATAGTATATATATTATTATTATTATTAGAGTTATTATTATTTTAAACATCTACTCCAAGAAGCAATACCTGGAGGTTACAGGTTCATGAACGTTATCTTTATATAACTGATTTTGTCATCATGTCCCTTAAATATAATGATTCTTTGATTTATTCCATTTATCCACTTACAACATCTTTACCTTTCTACTACTGTATTTTTTTTTAATTTGACTAGTATAATAATATATAATAAGAATATAATACCTGGTCCTAAATTTCATTGCGTCCATCGCACTATGCGGTCTTATCATTTTTCTTCCACTATTATAATTTTTTTTACAGGTTGTGGATGAATTATATATTTTTTTTTTATTTTTTATTTTTATTTGTTTATTTTTTTTTTTAAATCTGAAAATCTAAAAGAAGAATCATTTGTATTACACTTTAACGATAAAACACATGATTTTTGTTTTTAGTTTTTTCATTATCTTCTGTACTTCAAGATACAACACTACACAAGCTTGAAAGCGTTTATGCTTAAACTATTATATTTGACTGTTCAAGTAGTTTATTATTTAATTCTATATTATTGTAAATAAATCGATTGATCGTGTGGTTAGTTTCTTTAATAATAAAGTGCTTAAGTAAATGAAAATACTTGTAATCTGTAATCATTATTAATAACTTAGTAATGGTTAATAGCTGTTCCAAAGTTAGTACTGGCCAATAGTCCCAACAACTCTCTAAACGTTCTCGCTTGTTCCAGGCAGTTCAATAGGTGGCTATTATGGTGATTCATCTTGTAAAGCTTTCGTTAGTCTAATAATGCCTGACATTCCCACCAGGTTATTAGTACTTTCATCTATTATAGTAATTTTTCTAATTATATCCATTTCCTCCTTTAGTATAACTATGACGTTAGAGCATTTAGCCAATTACGTATTATTGTTTTCTTTAACCGTTTTTCACATTGGTCAAAACTCTCTGAGAAAGGTGGGAAACTTTTTCTGCTATTCAGTTTCGAACATTATGTAAGTATACAATAGAGGCTATCACTTTAAAGACCAAAAATGTAAGCTATTAATTTCCATTTTGACTTTTTTATATGTAAATTAGCTACGATTTGATTGTTATTATTTGTTAACTTAAATCTTTCACGCCGTCGAGTTATTGCATATCTATAATGTTTACTAAATTTCATTAAATATTTAGGTACGAGATGTACCTTTGAGAGACTTTTGATCGACTTCCGAGGAGATTCAGTATCACTTTCGTGAATTAAGTCATTTTGCCAATTTCTAAACACGTTGCATTGATTTCCATCGCTATGAAGATGTATACAAAGTCGCGATCCAACCCATTTCGCAGGGTGGAGGAAATTTAAGCTTAAAAATTTCAAAACATCAGTAGCAGTAAGAACAATTAATAAATAGTTATTTTATACCAAACTCCCCACACTCTTACTTTTAAACGAGATGTGTTCTATGTTATTGGGCTTTTCCCTAATAAATTTTCCTTTCTATTAACCAAACTGTTCACAAATTTTATTTTCTATGCCAAACACTTCAATAATCCAACACATGAGCAATATATGAGCTTGACTTTATGGCTGAATTGTGCAATACCGAATGATAAAATATGTCTTGTATTTCTACCTGACCTTTTGAGCATTTAGTTTTATATTATTTCTCTTGGAACTTATTCTTTAGAAATATTAAAACCTCATTGTCACTTTTTTTTTTTTAGTATACTTCTAAATTTTTTCATTTTAATTGCTACCTTCATTCTCTTTTACATTAACAGATAAATATTATTATTCCGTACCATTTCTGCTATTTACTTAAATATCTATTGGTGATTTATAAAGACAACCAATATATCTTTATTTAATTCTAACCACGCCACTACTACTAAGAGCAAAGTTCTATAGAGCGTAGTTTTGAGCTGTGACTGTGATAATTGTATTATTTTTACCATATTTTTACTACTTTGACACTGTAATCCACCCTGATAGCTTCATACACGGTCTTTTTTTTACACATGTGGTGTGTCTTTGACATTTTTTTAGTTTGTAGTTTAATGTCCACCTTGATTTATTCAAAACCCAATATATATATATATATACTGTATATACCTATATATATATATATATATATATATATATATATATATATATATATATATATATATATATATATATATATATATAGTATATATATATATATATATATATATATATATATATATATATATATATATATATATATATATATATATATATATATATATATATATATATATATATATATATATAAAAAGTACTGTAGATACACACTAATTTCAATGAGATATAAGGCTTTAAATTCCTGTCACCATGTAAATAGTAGCAAAGTGTTTGTATACCTAGGATTTCATCGAATATGCTTCCTGATTTTTCCCTTATAAATTAGGATTTCCTGGCAGAATATGCTTCCTGATGTTTGCTTATAAATTAGGATTTCCTCCTGTCAAAATATACTTCCTGATTTTTCATTATAAATTAGGATTTCCTCCTGGCAGAATATGCTTCCTGATTTTTTTTTCCTATAAATTAGAGGCTTCTCCCTGGTGAACATTCTTCCCAGGATTTTTATTTGTAATTTAGGATTTCATCCTTTTTTGTAATATGTTTCCTGATTTTTTCCTTCCTTCTTTCTTTTTGATTATTAGTGTCCAAAAAACACCAGCAAATATATATATTTTGCACTAATAATTATGAAAGTAGTTTCCTTATCATATTTGTTAAAAACTATAATAATATATAACATTTAAAACAAATCTATAAGCAGGCAATACGTTTATTTTAATCCTTATCAAATATTACATAATACACACAGAATAATAATAGAATAATAATAGTACAATACACACACACACACACACGAGATGAGTTTCATAGTAAGAAGATTTGCGGGCTCTAAGAATTGCAGACATCACACGTTGACTGGTCTAACTGCATGAGATGACTATGAGATGAGACACAATTGAGTTATAAAGAATTCATTGCCATTATGAGAATAGGTCTATAGAGGCTTAAGGTAATATTATTATTATTATTATTATTATTATTATTATTATTATTATACATATATATTATTATTATTATTATTATTATTATTAACTGTTGATTACAAATTTTTTTTACTAATGTTGTTGATTTTGTTAAGACGTTAACAATGGATAAAAGCCCGAGTATTACTTTGTTAAATCGGAAAAGCCTTCTAGTACTAGTAGCATTTCTGTGCTCAGGTCCTAGTATTCTTCGATAAATAATAATTATCATGCTCTGAATTAATCGGTATCGATAGATCTGATATGCGCCAGTAATCTGCAGTATAGTATATATATATATATATATATATATATATATATATATAGTATATATATATATATATATATATATATATATATATATATATATATATATATATGTATATATATATATATATATATATATATATAGATATATATATATATATATATATATATATATATATATATATATATATATATATATATATATATTATATATATATATATATATATATATATATATATATATATATATATATATCCTCGCCTCTGATCCCCACAGACAGGTGTTGGGGTGCGCAATCATGCACCAGAAACAGAATAGGGAAGTAGAAGAAAATGACGTTAGTCGAAAAGAAAGTCCAATCATACCCTCACCCAAGTGCGAGCCTGCAGACAAATCACCCTAGAGATTCATATACCACGTAGATAAGATCCTTCTACTGGGTATGTCCGTCATTGTCAGATTCATCCTTGTGCCAGGGGCCACAATCATACTTCCTTATAACTTCATGCTGTTTATATTCCTATTTATCCTTTCTAGCTAGAACCAATTGCTACGTTCCATTCTTCAGACAATCCATTGACTCAATTGTAATTTTTCTTTATATTTCACACAACAAGTATCCAATCGATCACATCCAACTTCTTTCCAATTTGCAAACCACTCATTCTCTTCATTGCTACTCCTTTCTTCACACCACGATAGTCTCACATTTTCATTTTATCTACTAAGCAGTTCAACATTTTAAACATCTATCAGAACAAACTGTACTGTGATATATGCCATTTATTTAACACCAGTGACACCTAGTTTCCTTATTAAACATCTGGTACCAACATACCCTCATGCAGAACAATAGCTAATCAACTGAGACTAGTCCCCAAGCATCTCCACCTAAACAATTGCACTATACCTTCCTACCAATCAAAGGCATACTACACCAGCATCACTATACTCCTTTTTTCTCATCCAACACAGCTTAAATATTAAACTCTGACACATACAGATCCATTACATTTCTACTCTTTTCTAACCCCTTCTAACACCATCACTTTGCTCTTATCTACATTCACTCAATCCTTTTTTACATACCTTATTAAACCACTGATTTCTTCAATTCAACATAACTAAATCATCTGTGTATACACAAACAGGGTATCTCTCCACCCTCTCCCATTCTAGACCATTCTAACGCCCTATCACATATTCTTACTTTAAAATTTTTTTTCATCATCCCATATATATATATAAAATATATATATATATATATATAAGAAGAAGATATAGTATATATATATATATATATATATATATATATATATATATATATATATATGTATATATATATATATTCTTTCTATTCTTACTTCTCTCTTTCCTCAATTTCTCTCCCAAAGATTGGGGGTAAGGTGCTGTACAAGCATCGAAAAGAAAAGCAGTAGGAGAACATGACAATCGCTGAAAGAAAGCCCAGCCTTACTACCCCTCTAAACATTAATTAGTGAGAGCCTGTCACAGAAAATCACCCGCATCAGGGACCGTGACGACCTTCAGCCACTATGGTAAATCGTCATGGCTCATCCCTGGCCCAGGGTGGCCACAACCATGCCCCCATACAAACCCCGCCATTCTCCCTATCATGCACCTTATTCTCGCCTCTGCCAAACCCACATTTCTTTCCTCTTCAGACATTCGTTCACTGACCCAATCCACTTTCTTCGGTCTCCAGCCGGTCGGTTCCCAACACTTCACCATCATATCCCGCTGCAACCAACCTACTATCATTCCATCCTTTCCACATGACCAAACGACTTAATATATTTATTTATATTTTCTTTTTATTTACCCTTTTCACACCACACAACTCTCTAATGTTCTATTCCTCTCTTTAATACCCTTTTCTCACACCAGGCAATAACTCAGTGATTGTCCAATATCTGAACACATTTTCTGAACTTTAGATCTATACTTCATACCAGATCATAGTCTCACTACCATATAATACAGGTAATAACATACCCTCATATAAGACCTAACACTCAAGACTTAGTCCCTTTGCATTCACCAACGATTTAATTGCAACCAGCCACCTTCCTGCCATTCACAACTTTCCACATTGCATTGTCCGTTCCCTTCTCATCCAACATATACCTAAATATTTAAACTCAGTTACTTGCTTGTTTTAGCTGCTCACCATCTAACATAACTTCACACTGGAGGAGTGTCCTACTTCCAGTCCATAACCTTACTCTTACTTCACGTTTACTCTGCCTCTCCCTCACACACCCTGCCAAATCTCTCTTATCAATCCTCTCTAAACTCTCTTCCGATTCGCCACACAGAACCAAATCATCCGAATATATAGGTAGGGGCACCCTCCACTCAACTCCATTCCCCACCTAACACATTTCCTGCCATCCCCACCTCAAATTCTTTCATCACTCAACTATAGTATACAAATTGAATAACTGAGACATAACACAACCCTGTCTAACTCCGCTATTAATCCCCAACCAATCACCTTACTGACACCATTTATTCTTAACACGCTTCACTCACTATCGTCATATACTTTTGATTCCATTCAGAAGCCTACCACCAACAATATATATCACTAACACTTCAATAACGCTTCCTATTAACTCTATCATCCGCCTGTTGCAAATCCATAAAACCTAAATATAATTTATTCTTCTTCTCTCCTTTTCATTTTCTCATCATTTTTATCAATGTAAAGATTTGATCCATCTCTACCACCCTATAAACGCACCTTGTTCTCACCAATCAGTCCCCAAATACTGACGCCCACTCTTTCTCTGACCTCAAAATACCAGCATATACTCTTCCTACAACACTCAATAAACTTATTCCCCAATTTCTCAGTTCCCTTTTTCTCCTTCCCCTGAAGGTCTTCCTCCAGCTCTCCTCCAATCCTTTGGAACTATACCTCCGCAGGCAAACGCTTGATATATAACTCCAAACCAATCATAATCACCATCTCGGCCTACTATCATTTCATAGGGTTTCATCTAGCAATTCAGATTAGTACCATTCTTCAACTTCTTCACTCTACCCATTACTCTCCTTACTTAATAACCTCATCCCTAAAATACATCCTATCTCTTCTTGCACCATCAAACCGACACTCTCTAACACCTCATCATTACTGTTAATATTGCGCAGTCAACATGTTCTTTCCACACTCCCCTCACATCCATTACATCAGTTACAAAAGCACCATCCCTATTCACACTTAAGCAGATTCCCCTATTCTCATTCTTAACCTGCGCTTCCTTCAGAAGAGCTTCCTATTTTTGTATGTCCTCATTCATCCTCCTTCTGTAAACTGTCTATTTGACTTTGCTTTCTCCTATATTAGCAAGCATCTTTTGTGTATTTTTTCTTCCTCCTCTTAGTATAATTCCAAGTAAGACTTTTCTTAGTCTTCATTAATAGGCTTTTAGTACATTCAACCACGCTCTTTTTTTACCAACGTTTTCACACTTTCTTCTTCATTCCACCACTCACAGTTAACATTCTTACTTCCTACTTGAGCACATCCACATACTTCCTTATGGCACTACTAACAATGCCTTCATTTGCCCCCAGATTTGCTCAGTATTCAAACTTGTTCACATTCAACCGTTTTACAAGCGCGCTCCTACATACTTATCCTTATTATCTTGCACACTTAACTTCTACTCTTAATTTCACCCACTTCCTTCCTGATCACCTTCCTCTCCATCCATATATATATATATATAATTAATTTTACATATAACAACATAATGATCCGATAATCCCATCAATCCCCCCAACTGATTTAACATCCAACACATATTTCAACATCTCTTTCTTTTACCAACACTAAATCAATCATATCTTCTCACTTCGATACCATCTCTACCACCAATCCTATACTTAGGATACTCTTGTGTTTAAAGAAAAGTATTACTTACACATACCTCTCTCTTTCAGCAGAAATCAGCCAATCACCTTTCCTACATTATTTCTCATTTTCTCAAGCGCCACCCCAAAAACCACTCTGTTATACTGAATTCTTTTGATCACCTAGGTCCAAATATTAATATCCCCAAAAAAATCTGAACTCCCAATTACTCCCACACCAGGTTAGAACACAGTCTGATTATCCCAAAATCGTACTCTTCTTCAACGTTTCCCCAGAAGGACCATATTGTCACAACCACACATACCTTCACCTTTTCAAACTTAAATTTAACCATTAGAATTCTAGGACTCACACAATCAAAGTCTACTATAGCTCCCCAGGTCACTCATCAAAATTGCAACTCCTTTCTTTCCTCTCATTTTCTTTCCACTAGCAGAATGCACATATTTCACATCACACCACTTAATTTCACCTTTTCCTTTCATCTTTGTTTCAGTCACAGCGAGCAAATCAAATTTGCCCTTTCTAAATACATCCATCACCTCTCTTCTCTTCTCCTCAACATTTATTCCTCTGACATTCCATGTACCCATACGATTCATACAATTTCGCCGAAAGTTAGAAGGTCGTTTACGGCGATCACGACCTTCTCCGAGGCCTGCATTAGCATTCCTGGCAAGAAATAGATGGTAGTAGGCAGCCAACCCAACTACCACCGCCCCTTAGTCGGCTTCTACGACACGCACGCAGGACATACGATGTGGAAATTCTTTCTCCCTGCACAACACAGTGGACAGCAGTAGGGATGCCTGTGTGCGGTGTTATCTAGAAGTGGGTGGCTTGTAATCATGTGTATATGATATGTGAATAAAAGGTGGTGTCTCTATGTCTGGAGGATGAGTGTGTAAATAATATGAACGCAAAAGAGAAAGGCGCACCATTAAAAATATAGGAGTAATTTACTTATTGAGACATGATTGTATATATGATATATATATATATATATATATATATATATATATATATATATATATATATATATATATATATATATATATATATATATATGGAGACAACACATCCCTGCCTCACTCCAGTATTTATAATAAACCATTTTCACTATCAGAGATACACTACTTTTAATTCCATTCAGAAACCTACCACCAATAATATCATCATATATCACATTTTCACAGAGCTCTTACACTAAGACCTTTGCTTCCGTTGCAAGTCCATAAAACCTGAATAATGATGAATTTGTTCTTCTTCTCTATCATTTTTTCACTCATCTGCTTTAATGCAAAGTTTTGACCTACACGTGATGGTTTCGCATATAAGGATATGAGGGGATGTCGTTTTTTGTTTCTTTTGTTCAGATTATGGTCTTTTATTTAGCTATTTTGTTTCCGGCATGATTGCGTACAATCTCAATCATATCGGTGAGAATCTGTGGGGAGGAGGATATATATATATATATATATATATATATAGTTGTTATATATATATATATATATATATATATATATATATATATATATATATATATATATATATATATATATATATATATATATATATATATATTTATATATATATATATATTTATATATATATATATATATATATATATATATATATATATATATAGATATAGATATATATATATATATATATATATATATATATATATATATATATATATATATATATATATATATCATCTCTAAAAAGTCGTTCCCATGGAAGAAATTTGAATAAAAAATTTTAAAGGTGTAACAATGTAGAAAATATATATAATATTAAAAAATCGTGATGAATGTTTTATATATATGCACTAGCATATTTCTATATACTTTCCATCTCTTGCTATAACCAGCATGATTCTACGTGAACTTCTTTATTGAAGCTTCTTTGGATATCAAAACCTTCACTACTTATTGAGCTAGGCTAAAATTTTCATAAGAATGGATTTTCATACACTGTTCGTCATAGTTTTTTGGATCAATTAGACTGCATTCAAGAATGGTATAGGTTTTCTGGTTCAATTAATTGCTTAGGCTTATGGACTAGAAAACGCGCGGTATCTTTCACCATGAATGTAATTCAACAAAGTTAAATGTTTGGTTTAGATTATCAAGTTTTCTGATCTTTGGGTCATATATTTTTGGGAGAACGATTTGTTCAAAAGTGTTGCAAAAATTTTTAAATTATAGTTTTAGAGTTCGATGATTTGGTATTTGAAGAGTAATTAAATTACTAACTCGCTTCCATTATTCAACTTTTAAATTTTTATTTCTGGGTTACATTAAATCCAAAGTTTACAGCAGCAAACTGATTATAATTATGAAAGTAAAACGTCGTACTGATAGAGCTACCTTAAGCTGTATTATTTTCATTGAGAAAAAGTGAATCTGATTTAAATTCATTATAGCAAGCAATGAAAAGTATGTAGAGACTTACTAGTGCCTTCAAATTAAACTTAAATCACCTTGTATAATTTATATTTGCTCACCGGATTGCTTGAATCTTTTTGATATAATGTTCCTAGGGAGTACAACCAATGCTGTGGTGCACCGGTATTGACAAACCCTAATCAACATAATAATCTGATCTTCAAAATTTAGACATTGGTGCATCACTAGCTATTATTATTATTATTATTATTATTATTATTATTATTATTATTATTATTATTATTATTATATTATATTATTATTATTATTATTACCACAATACAATATCTAATATCTTTGCAATGCCTACGAGTTATTGTCGTCTGATTAAAAGGTTTGTTAGCAGTAGTGGTAATAATAGTAGTAGAAGTGGCAGTGTAGAAGGTGTACTAAAGCTAGAATAGTTTATATATTAATTAACGAGTTGTAATTAGTAGAAGCTGTCTTGTACTTATGTAGAATTTGATGCTTTATTGAATTGCCCTGGAATGTCCTCCGTACTTTATTATTATTATTATTATTATTATTATTATTATTATTATTATTATTATTATTATTATTATTATTATATGAATGTATTTGCCTGAGAATGTTTCAGATTTACGAGAAAACTCAAAAGCTTGAATAATAATAATGAGTGAGAACAAATTACAAGTATAGATGTAAGAAGTTCTTTCAGAGTCAGAGGAAATACTTTTTCTGCAAGAGAGTTTACGAGAGTTGATTGAAAGTTTGATCAGGTGTAATGGGAGGGTATTAAAAATTGCTGGACAGGGACTGCTTGATAGAGCAATGGGAAGAAGTAAATTGTTATTCGTTCAACTCTATATTCCTGGCTCAACTCTGAATTTCCGGCTTCATTATTTTAAAATATTCTATCCTTCGGCTCCAGCTCCATCGTTTTAAAATTGAATAGCTCCTGACTTTAGATACGTCTTTGCTCCGCTCCAGATCCCTTTATTATATTGTGAATCTTTATCCAGCTTTCACCAAAAAAGTTATTTTTGTTGACCTGTCAAAACATTGCCGTCTGATTTTGCAGTCCAGGCTTTTGAAGAGGAGGCGGTATTTATCTTTTTAATTTTATATCAGGTTACTTTCAAACTGTGCACGTTGTCAAAAGTGGCACTGAACTGTATACAGAATGGCATGTAACTTACCTATCGTTTATTTGAGCTCCTTCCCGTGTTCATTTCACCTGGGTGGGAGGTAGAAACACACTTTATTTTATCAAAACAAATTTACTCAAATTCTTATTTGAAATGCTTTTATTTTCAGTACTTTCAGAACGCGAGATTAGCTGAACAAGTTTGATATATTATTTATAACTGTCAGGTCAGTCATTAATGTCTATTATCAAGCCTCTAATGCTTAAAGATTTATTCAGCAACCATATATTCTATAGTGTGTTAGATCTTAGTTTCACATAAACCAAGTTCTGTAGTGAAGAAAATCTTATTTATAACCAAGTTTTTGTAGTATGTTAGGATCTATTCACAACCAAGTTCTGTTGTGTGTCAGACCTTATTCTTAACCAAGTTCTTGTAGTTTGTTAGGTCTATTCTATAAACATATATTCTATAGTGTGTTATTGATCTATTCATAAATCAGCCAAATATGTAGTTTCTTGTTAGATCTTTTCATAACCAAGTTCTGTAGTGTGTTAGATCTTATCATTACTAAGTTCTATGGTGTGTTAGGCCTATTATAACCGTAAGTCTTAGTAAAAGTTAGATCATATTCATCTTATTCATAGCCAAGTTTTGAGTGTGTTAGACCTTATTTAATAAATTTATGGTAGGTTACACCTTATTCATACATCATTAAACCTTGCCTGTTTTCCAAGTTATTCTTAATATCAACTCATTTTTACAGATGATTATGAATCATATTTGTTGAGTCTAACGTTGCCATAATGCTTTGTAATATATAATCCATATAAGTACTTATAATTGAATTATTTAATTCAAATACTTATGAACATAATATATTATTATTTGTTTTATTAAAATTTTCAACTTTTATATAGTTGTAGTTTAATGAGATCAGTTTTAGGTTTAATACTGTACTCTTAGAGATTGTTATATCAGAATAACTTAGTTTTTTATTCAGGATTTCTAATTTTAGGCATGTACTTTTGGTGCGAAATGACACACTGTTGGAAAACTGGTCATACCTGTTTTAGAGACATTGAATTAGGAGAAAATAATCATGAAGTGGTCATACACTTGTTGCTAACATTTATTTTGTATATGCTGTTAACCTTATATGTTGACAGTTCAAAACCATGATTTTTTTTCTTTATTTGCCCTAGTTTCAACAGGGTGGGCCAATTTTGTACCTAGGTGGGCCATTTTTTGGTATTAACTTAGTTATTTTACCTGTTGGTAATTCCAGGACAAACTTCTAAAAATATCATTTAGTAGAATAGCACATTAAAGTACACTTGGTAATTAGTCTTTCTAAAAATATTCATTCAGTTTAAATAATTTGTCAAAGATTTGTATCGAAATTGCAGAAAAATCACTCAAAAAATTCAAAATTGACATTTTTTAGCTTTTTGATACAAAATTTTGACATAAAAATTAAAGTTGCCGGAATATTTTTAGAGCAAGTTTAATTACCAAAATTGTACCTAACCTCTATAAATACCAATACTAGAGACTGTGTCCCAGGGTCACCAAAGCGAGACAATGAAGCTAAACTAATCTCTAAGATTACCAAAATGACATGCCCTAAAGATACAAAATAGGCATCCTTGTTGAAACCAGTTTTGAATAAAGGAAAAAAAAAATATGGTTGCGAGCTGTTGATATAAAAGGTTAGCAGATTGTAAAATATAAATTATTTTAAAATTGGATCAGCAACCAATTAATATTTTTCTGGAACACTTTACATGAATGGAGCCTATAGTGATATGGCAAATGAAGAAAATTGTTTAGTGCTCACATGAAAATTGTGAGCTATACGCCGAGCTCCATTCCAATAACCATTTGCCAGTGAAGCTATTTAAAGTATTAATTTTTTACATCACGTGAATAACGGGCGGCGAAGAAATATTCTATCGTTCCTCTAGAACATCAAACTGTTACCTATTCATATCACATGCAAAGATATAACCTTGAAGGTTTTGTTAATCTGTCCTTTCATTTTTTCTAAAGATAATAGTCAGAAACTAACTTTACTACCTGCATTCCCTAATATTACAAAATAACTTTTGTCAAGAGATAAAAATTGTTGAATTTATTTTCGCTAACAGGATTGGTGAAACGAATGTCGTAGAGACGACGATTTTCAAAATTGAAGTGAATATTTTGTAATGATAGTTGCGCAAGTTTCAATAGAAGATAACAGTTTTTGCTTTAAATAGATATTTACAGTTACATTCTCATTAACAGAAAGATCTTCCAGGAGATCTGAGTCTATTTTTATAACGAAATATGCGTACACCAAATACTGATACTTTTGACTCTGTTAGGTGACAAATGACTTTAAAATGCACATGATATAATCGCAGCTTATATGACATGAAACTTGGTTGATAATATTAAACCCGTTTCTCCCTTTGTCACAGGTGTGGATGGTATAGTTATCATGTCCTGCTAAAATGAAGCTTATCAGATTTGTTAAAGTTTCTTTATATCACAAGAAATTACTCCAAGATTTTATTTGGTTTTGCTCAAGTTTTTGCTTTTTGTTACAGTGGTTTCCTGGTAGCATGACGCTTCCTTGGATTTTCTGACTTGGAGATAGGTGTATTTAAGATGATGAAACTTTGCTTTTTAGTGGATTTTTTACATCAGCAAGTTCACTCCGTGACACATTTGTTATTATTATTATTATTATTACATTATTATTGTATTATTATATTATTATTATTATTATTATTATTATTATTTATTTTTTCTATTTTTATTTTTATTATTATTATTATAATATATATATATATATATATAAATATATATATTATATATATATATATATATATATTTTTAGTACATATATATATTAAATATATATATATATATATATATATATATATATATATATATATATATATATATATATATATATATATATATATATATATATATATATATATATATATATATGTGGATGATTTGTTTTTTTTGTGTGTAGAATCTGAAGAGAGTTTGTGAGAGGATTGGTAGAGAGAGATTTAGCAGGTGTGTAAAAGGAGGGGTTTGAAAATAAATTTAGCATAAAATTAGGGTTATGGTGTGGAGTGAAGGTATCTCTCAGTGTGAAGTTACAGCATAGTTTTTAAAGCACCCGGTTTCTCTCATCATATAATTTAGGGTATGTGTTGGATGAGAAAGGAACGGATGATGCAGAGTGTAGTAGGAAAGTTGTGAATGGCAGGAAGGTGGCTGGTGCAATTAAATCGTTGGTGAATGTAAAAGGACTAAGTCTTGAGTGCGCTAGGGTCTTGCATGAGGGTGTGTTGTTACCTGTGTTATTGTATAGTAGTGAGACTATGGTCTGGAATAAGAAGTATAGATCTAAAGTTCAATGTGTTCAGATGGACAATTTAGGGGCGTGCTAGGTGTGAGAAATAAATTGATAAAATGAGGAATGAACGTATTAGGAGAGTTGTGTGGTGTGAAGAAAGGGGTAAACGAGAGAATAAATGAAAGTATGTTGAGATGGTTTGGTCATGTGGAAAGGATGAATGATAGTCGGTTGGTTAAGCGGATGTATAGTGGCGAGTGTGTTGAGAACCGACCGGCTGGGAGACCGAAGAAAAAGTGGATTGAGTCAGCAAAGGAATATTGAGGAGAGAAATGTGAGCTTGGCAGAGGCGAAGAAAGGTGCATGATAGAGAGATGGCGGGGTGTTGTGGGTGTGGGGTGGTTAGCCCATCTAAGCCAGGGGGATGAACCCTACACTTACGATATGCCATAGTGGGGATCCGTCGCGGTCCCGTGAAGCTCTAGGGTGGATTTTCTGATTGCGACGAGTTCTTACTAATTAATGGTACAGATGGCGGTAAGGCTGGGCTTTCTTTTCGACTTTTGTCATATTCTTCTACTGCTTTTCTTTTCCGATGTGTCACGCACCTTTACCCCAGTCTTGGGAAGAAAAAGGAATATAAAGAAAAAAAGAAATATATATATATAAAAATATATATATATATATATATATATATATATATATATATATATATATATATATATATATATATATATATATATATATATATATATATATATATATATATATATATATATATTATAAAGTTAGGTTTTTAATATAATATCTTTTAAAGTGTATATCAATCATCAATTATATTGTATATTTTGTAAATATCTTTTAAGTTTTAGTGATGTTTTTTTTTTTTTTTTTTTTCTGCATGAAGAGAAAATTTTAGATTTTGGACATGAAGTCAGGTAGGTTGAGCACTTAGCTATGATTGTATACTCACACTGTCATTAATTTCGGTATGATAAAGTAAGGCAAATGTATTATTCCTATGTTTAACAACAAGCTCCACCCTGGTTATTGACTACCAGTATATAATACGAGTGAGTGAGGGATGAACATTCCAAACAATGCGTGTGGAAGATGAGACAGAAACGCCGGGTGTAGTCTTTCTTCTTATTTTTTGAAGGTATCTTTATTTATTTTGTTTTATTGGCTATTAAAACTTAGAACCAAAACATTTGAGGTAAATTTGTGTATTAATATTGTTGCTTTATAAGTGCTTTTGATTTGATAAATATTTTTCAGAAAATTGCCGTGTATAGTTATTCACTTTGATTATGTCTGCATATTCTTTATTAATTTCAAACTTAACTAACAAATGTAACCTTTCCTTTTGAAAGCTATTAACTTCAAGGATTAAAATATTTTGTCTGATTTTTTTTAGACTAGAGTAACGTTAAATTTTTTATTATTATTATTATTATTATTATTATTATTATTATTATTATTATTATTATTATTATTATTATTATTATTATTATTATTATTATTATTATTATTTTTATTTTTATTATTATTGAAATACTGATTTTTAGCTTTTGGTTCTCAGTTAATCTTTTTCTTTTTTTTCGATAATTTCCCCTTAATACTAAGGGTGCGCTTCCATATGAGATTCCTAAATGAGGTTCTCCCTCTTTAGATATAACTATTAATAGTATAATAAATATATAATTAATAAATATTATAAGTTTTGTTGAATTGGTGGTAGTTTTTCAGATTTGATTTAACCTTTTGGTGCGTGATTTAAATTTTAAACAATTTAAAGCAACTATATCAGTTTTATATAGGAAATATATTGATTTAAGTTTCCGCGTTTAAAATTTTGCAGCATTAAAATATGATTCTTAACGCTTGGAGAAGGTGTTTGACCCCAGGGGTACATTTTTTTATAAGGTGTAAAATTGTAAATGTCTATCTTGCATGCTATATTTAATAACCAACTTTTATTGTTAAGTTAAAAAGTTTTTTTTTTTTTTTTCAATTTGAATTATAAATATGGTTTTAATTGCATTCCTCAGGTTATAAAATGGTCAAATATTATTTTTGTAAATTATAGCATACAGAATCGTTCAGAATCTGTGTTCAGGAATATCTGTAAACTATTTGCTTTTAAAAATATACATACTTTCAGTATTTGTAAATATTATTTTCCAGATTGAATATAACTTACTGAAGCCATTGTTTATATAAATTAAATTTTAAAGTAACTGTGTATTTTAACTATTATATAATCATATTTATAATTACTATGAAACTGATATAGTTGCTTGAAAGTTTTGTATGACCCATATTGTGATTAATATTTTAAGATAAACCATAGGAGTGTATGATAATTTATCTGTTTTAAGAGTTTCATTATATATTATGATAATTTATAGTATATATAATTTATATGTTTTAAGAGTTCTTACTTATATATATTTTCATACTCATACTTTTTTCTTTTATTAAAATATTTGATTATTAATTTTCCTTCATTCTCTTCTCTTAGAAATTTTCTAACAGATTTTAGAAACATTACTTTAGCTTTATGTATATAATTTTACAAATTTGTAAATAATATTTTATAAAGTAAACAATCGGAATTAAAATACTTAATTTTTATAATTATTAGAAGAAACAATTGTTTGGTTAATTCTTTAGTAATAAGTAGTCGACTACCTTTATCATATAATAAGTAGTTAACTACCTTTATCATATTCTGTTTTGCTAATTTAAAGGTAAGTTGGGAAACTTGTTGTTAGTTAATTTTTACATAGATGATTAAAATAAGTAAATTAGGAAACTATATTTACATGTATTATCACTGTCGACTATATAGGCACACTTTTTTTTCTTTATTACCTGGCAAAGAGCCCTCAGTATATCAAGACATACAATTGTTAAGATCACAAAGACTTTCCTCCCAAGCTTTTGACAGTTCAATTCTGCTGAAGACCAAAAACTTCTTTTTGTAATTTAAGAAAATAATAATAATAAGCACAAATTGAAACTTTGTGATTATTTTCTGCTCTCACATTAAAATTCATGTACCTCTGTGTCCTTTCCATCAGATATTTGATTGCCTGGTCATGCTTTTAAGTGGCACTTACTACAGTATATTCTTCTTTATTATCAGCTGATGAACAAATCTGTAATATTTCTTGGTCTTAATGTATAACCAAACTTTTAAATATATTTATCAGTATTTACACTGAGGCTTCAGCTTTTTAAATATGTTTGAACTAGGGTTTTTTTTTTTTTAAGGATCTCTCAATCATCTAGGTAATAAGCCAAATTAAGTGTGTATCAGGTTTTCTTTCTAAGCATAACTTTTTTTTTCTCCTGGTTTCTCTTTCTCATTCAGTTACATTTTGATTTGCTCTATGAGACAAACTGAGGAGCGGGCTTAACTTTTGTTTTTTTCTCTGTCTCCTAGTATATTCTCACATATTACCTTCAAAGCACATTATTTTACCAACTCTATATCCACTTACCTTTTAATATTTTACCAATACCCAGAGATTTTATTTTAAGCGCTAAATAATATCTATTTTGCCTTCATGTTAAGCCTGTTCTAAGCTTCACTCCCTGTTGGAATTATTTTGTGAATCAGTAGTTTATTTCTAAGGTAGTTTCAGAACTAATGTGTTTTTATATATTATAATTCCAACCACTTATCTACATATCCATGGGAACTTATTTTATGAATCAGTAGATATTATTTCTAAGGTAGTTTCAGAACTGCCCTTTTATTGGTAAATTCCAACCACCTCTATCTAGGTCCTTTCCGCCTATTTTATAACTAGTAGTATTTATTTCTTTTAAATGCAGAACTGTCTTTTTGCACACAATAAATTCAACCACTTATCCACACATATCCTTGAAATTTTAAATCAGTAGATATTATTATATTTCCGAACTGTCTGCTTCTTATTATGTTCCAACCACTTATTCATACATACTTGGGGAACTTATTTATTAATCAGTAGATATTATTTCTAGGGTAGCCTAGAGAATCGTTAATGTTTTACACATTACTATAAATTCTAAACTACTTATCAAATACATCCTTGGAATTTATTTATGAATCTAGTAGATATTATTTCTAAGGTAGTCAGAATGTTGTTTTTTATTATAAATTACAACCACTTATCTACATTATCCTTTAGTTTCCTTTGGTTGTGTGTGATTTAATGAGTCTGCCAGTAGGCGTTGTTTTTATTTTAAAATTTTCTCTGGAATTTATGGATCTTCACCTCAGTCAGTAAAATATTTGCTGTCATCTAGTTGTCGCACCAGTCATAACTACATGCTAAAGGAGGATTGTAGACTCGAATGAAGGAGGAATTGTAAGACTCGAATGTCTCTGTAATTAAAGCTTATTTACAACGTTCACTTAAAATAAAATTTGTCATTTATTTTTCAATCGGTTTGCTTTGTTTTTATTTTTTTTTCTTGACATTTACACCACGCGCTTGTTTGTTTTTTCGCTTCCTGCTTCACTCACTCTATTTTTCACTTCCATTCTTAAACCTTTTTAAATTAAAAGATTTCGTTCTCATTGAGGAGTAAGTAAAATGTGTGTTAACACACACATAAAAAATCTTGTATTTTATATATATATATATATATAATATATATATATATATATATATATAATATATATATTTATATATATATATATATTATATATATATATATATATATATATATATATAATATATATATTAATATATTATAATATATATATATATATATATATATATATATATTATATATATTTATATATATTATATATATATATATAATATATATATATATTATATATTATATATTATATATATATATATATATACTATATTATTATATATAAATTAATAATTATTATATATATATATATATATATATATTATATATATATATATGTGGTTTGTCACACACACTATAATATATATATTTATATATATATATATATATATATATATATATATAATTTTTTTTTTTTTTTTTTTTTTTTTTTTTTTTTTTTGAGGAAGGGTGCCAAGTTTCAAATTGTTACTTTAGCTTCCTTCTGTGACTACGAAATGAGATTTTCTAACTTTTATGTGATTTTACATTTTGTTTATTTCTTTATCTATTAATGTTTCGCTTTGATCAGTTCTCTCTGCTTCCTTTCCTAACATTTGGGCTTAATTTACTATTTTGCTTTTAATTTCCCCCCGTTTGTTTTCTTCATAATATAATTTTTTTTCTTTCTGCCTTTAACCCGATCTTGCACCCTAATGCGATCATTTTCATTCTGGCACAATCAATAACTGGGGACTGTGAGGGGTCCTGGCTGCTCACAGTTAATTCTTTTTGGTTTGTCCCTCTGGAATCTTATACGCGACTTATGTCATGGAAAAAGTTCCTAATTGGTTTCTCTTTAAGGAATTAATTAGGTTACCTGACGGGCGAGGCGGCTTGGGTTGGGTTGACCTGAACTACTGGAGTGAACCCAAGGGAGGTATCAGTATCCGGAGTTAAAAGTACCTTAAGGTGTGACTTTGTTCTATATCTCATAAGACACCTGGGCCGTTCCTCCATATGGGCGGGAAACAGTAGTATTTGTGCTTTCTGTTGGATACGAATCCATATCATTATCATACTAATTTTACAAACCTAAAGGACTCAAGTATATTGGTTAGGAAATGGCTGGGAGACGCAAGACTTTTATAATTTATATGCATTTTGAACTTTGACGCTACTTATTCTTCCTATACACTTGGTAGTTCTATGACTGTTCCCGGCTATGTTCACTCTGACATATATTTCACTCAGATGGACGACGTTTATGTACAAACCGATAAGTTCTCAACAGAATATGAGCCTTATGGAACGCGTAACATTGTAGCAAATTTATCTTTTGGGGCTTCAAATATTTTGTCGGCTCGCATAACTTGGTCATAAGCTAACGATATGCCTCTTTGTAGAATACAGAATATTCCTTGGCATTCGGTTTCGAAGTTTCCGAAGCCTTCTAAATCTTCCACCTAAGAAAACTCACGTGAAGTGTCTTTTTGTCATCCACGTGCAGATCGAGATGATAGTAAGAGCAACATCGTTACTCTTAAGGCTACTTTTGAGGAATGAGATGTTATGGACCCTAGATATACCCATTAAAGGAGTTTCAAGTCAGCCCGCTTTCCCTTTCTCTCCTCACACCGCTAATATCACGGTAAACAGTATCAGCAAAGGGTTTCTTTCTAAGTACACATTTGCTCTTTGAATGTTCTTGCAAATACTGCGTCTTTCCATCCATACAGATCCGTCAGGATATTTGGGCGGTTGGTGTGAACTGTTGTCAGAGGTCTTGATGGTTGCCGTTGGCGAAAAACTGTTGCAATGAGATTACATCTTACTCATCCACTTCACTTACTGTTGGGTATCTGAGTATATCTTCTCATTCATACGATCTAGATTCCTTTCATTTCGAACCAAAAATCCTGTTCTGCGATGTACTATGGATCCATCTAGCAATGGACTATACGGTGGGGAAAAGGTTTTCATCAATATTGAACACAGGATTGGTGAGCGGGCAAGAAATCGAAACCGTCACCAAGTTAGAATCCTAGTTCGGTTGCACATTAGTCACACTAATATTTCCACAAATATTAAATGTTCCTGAGTCACGACGAAGGTATCTGTTTTGTCTTCTAAAATGCCTTTTCATTTGTTGCTCACCGGCTTCTGACCTAATGCTTTCAGCTAGAGGTTCATAGCCACAGCTTTTTCCCTGCATGTGTAACTGTTCCCTCTGACGACAAGCTTTCTTATATTTTATCAGAATCATAAGTTTTCCGTTGTTAGAAGCAACCAAACTCTGACCTTTTTCGAATTTCTTATTGTTTTCAATGCCCCAATTAGGGATTCGAGACACCCAATTCCTTCATCTTATTACTTGACATCTTCGTGCCACTCCAGTTGCATACTCCTTATAGGAGGATCGTTCGTCCCTGAATAAGGCATGGTCCTCACACCTCGGGGGTGGGGTGGTTCTCTGGAACTCACTAGGGCTTTTGTATTATCTTTCTCTCTAATTCTCTTCGGAGTCTCTTCTCGAATGTGTTGCCTCACTTTTCCTTAATACTATGCATACAACGGACACTGCCCTTCTGAACTCTCCAGTAGCATAACGATAATCCCAATGAAAAGAGGGCTCATCACTAGCATCTTTGCTAGCAACAGGATTTTATTCCTTTTTTGTCTATCCAATTCTCTGACCCCAGACTTAATTATTCAATCTTTCATGTCACTCCCACTTGTTATAGTTTGGAACTCACTCTTTTTATTTATTTTCCCAACTACTTTTGACTTATACACTTTTAAAAGCGATAGGGTATCGGGCCATGGTCGCGCCTTTCAATTGAACCTGCTTAAGGAATTTCCCTTCACAGTCTGGTGGAAGTTTGGGCACGCACTTCGGGAATTGCCACCAGAATATATATATATATATATATATATATATATTTATATATATATATATATATATATATATATAATATTATATATATATATTAGTAAATATAATTATTATTATATATATTATATAATAATATATATATATATATATATATATAATATTAATATATTATATATATATTCAGTCAGGAACTGCAGTCACTAACGTTAACTTACTTCTTTTAAGCGTTGCAATCGAAGAGAAGTATTACTAGCGATCCACGTAGAAGTCCTTTTTCTTGTTTCTTCTTCTTTCAAAACACTATCTATTAATTATATATATATATATATAATATAATATATATATATATATATATATATATATATATATATATATATATATATATAATATAATATATATATATATATATATATAATATATATATATATATATATATATA